>VZRR01008595.1:3100-97150 GCA_013398015.1 Oreocharis arfaki
GCTGCACCGGGACCGGCTGAGCATCCTCACGTGTGCGCGGCCCCCGAGGGCAGCGCTCTCTGCCGAGGTGTGGGGCTGAAGTTCGGGAAAGGTGGCAGCGCCCCCACTTTGGCTGGAGCATCCCTTCGGGAAGGCGTCTCCGGGCGTCCCTTGCCGGCGGGTCGCGATGCAGCAGGAATCGCTTTTCCTCCGGGGGTCTCCATCCCGAGCAGAGCGGAGGCTTCGCAGCGAGAGTGTTTCGGCAGCGCCGGGCGGGCGGCGGGGCCGGGCACAGCGTCAGGGCCGCTGGTCCCGTCCAGCATCGCGCCGACGGCGGCCCCCCATCGCCGAGGGGCGTCCCCGAACAGGGCGCGGAGGCCCTAGGAAAACGCTCTCAAACTTCTAGAGTTAGTCAAGCTTTCCGTGTCGGGTCCCCCATGGATTCTGAGGAGGTGTGTTTGGCTGTGGAGGAGGGTTTTTCCCTGCAGACTGAGGGGCTGATTTCTGTTAGAGTAGTTGAGTTCCGAACACGTAGTTATCAAGCACAGGTATCCTTCAGGTCTTTCCCTTAGAGTGTCTCAGTTGCTAGAAAAACTGTTTAATTTTTCCTTGTCGGTTAGATTTTTTTAGGGCTCTCAGATTTAATGTGTTGCAGTCATCAAAAGTTGCCAGAAGTCTGTTCCAATCTTCACTCAACAGTAAACTAAGAGATGTAGTTGGTTCCCTGTGAGTCACTTAAGGGACAAAAACTCAGGCCTGGTACCTTTAGAAGATGTATCTGAAGACTTCAGAACTTTGCTTTCTATTTTACACCCCTTCCAAAATACAAAGCTGGTAAACACTGCACATCTTTCTATGAAAAGACCCACAAACAAATGGGCAGTTGTATCGACAGTGTTCAGTAGCATCATCTTTACTTGGTCTGTCAAAAGAATGACATGTCACGTACATGTCACAAGTTTCTGATTCTCTGTGGCTTGAGGAATGCTAAAATCTTACCATAGTTGCTCAGATTTCTGTTATTTCTCAGCTGAAAAGGAATAAAGAGATGGCCAACACCTGTCTTGGCATGTGAAAGATTTATGTAATCTTGAACTTGGGGAACTAGACAATAATCTTTTTGTATGGGAAGACGTCTTGATGTTACTGTGATTTTTGCAAAGCAAAATTGACCACTGGGGATTTTGTTTCAGAGATTGAGTAGAAGGAGGGACAGTGTCCCTGTGGCTCAGGAAGCTACAGAAAGACATTTTTCACCAGGGCGGCACAGATGAATCAATTGTGCTAGACATTTTTAACTGTGCTAGTTCTGTTCTTTATAGAATAACACATGCACAGAAGATTTTAAGGATATCTGTTAACTGAAAATGCATTACTTTTGCTTGGAATTGGAAAGGGTAGATATAATTAAGAACTAATGGAATGAGACTGAGTTCCTAGTAGAAAAACCCTAAAGTTCTATGGTGCGAAATCAGTTTTTTTAATAAGAAAAGTCTAAAGTGGTAGAAAACTAAACTTTTTCTTTGAGAATACAAACACAGTTTTAGAACCAGTTCTTTTGGAAGGATTTTTACTTTGATTGAATCATCATTCCTAGTGGCTTCTTTTGATTAACCCGAGACCTGTGACCTCTGTCATTAAGGTGAAACTCTTGCCACGATTCCTCAGCGTTAGCTCACTGAAGGCAGTGGGAAGCCCATCTGGATTGGGACTGTACTTCTGTAACCTCAGACCACTACTTTCTGTGTCTTTCTGCCTAGGACTCCTGACACCTTATCTCTGTGCAAAACTGCCTGCTGTGTTGTCCATCCTTAGCAAGGATGGCAAAAAAAGGCAGTATGTTCACTCAGTGATTGTAGGAGAAGTTGGATTTGCCGGGGGTGGAGGGGAGAGAATGCATCAGCTGAGGTTCCTGGTACACAGGCACGTCGTCAGTTCTGCTCTCCCTGTGAAGTGCTGATAACATCCAGAATGGGGCAGAGCTGGAAGCGTCAGCTGTCAGGTGAAATCTTCAGCTTTGCTTAGCAGAGCTGTAGATACTTAGAAGACACCTACAAACTAAGCACCTAAGAAATAATCTTAAGAAATAATGATGTATTTACCATCATACCAAATTCTCTTACTCTACTTTTATGTATGGAAACTGAAGTAAGGAGAAACTTAACTTGACCAAGACTTTTGACTGACAAGGTGAGTTTTTTACACAGGTTATTGTTTTGGTGTCCCTGCCCAAACATTTCTCCTTCATTCTTTATGTACCACCTGCATTTCAGTGGTACTATTTGTATTTGAGTTACAAGATGCTACCAGAGTAAAGCTGAGTGTTTTTAAAAATTTTAGAGTAATCTTTCTCAGTATATTTATATAAACCCATATCAAGAGAGATGGTGTGATTCTTATCTGGAGCAGTTATTGCATGCAGATTTCAAAGACTGTAGGGTTTTGCATTTCATAATCCTGTTTTTACAGGGGTTAGCCAAGCTTAGCACTTTGGTCAGAGGTGAGCAACTGGACAGTTGGAAACAGAGCCTGGCCCCAATTACATTTTTGCTTTCTGTTTTAAAGACTATACCTCATCTGTGAACAACAATGAAAAAGCTGCGTATCAAAGTCCAAATTCTGTAAGGTCCTGAGCTCCCCTTATGTGGAACATGGTATCTGTAACTCCTGGAGTGTTTGGATTCCAATGATGAAAAAACCAAAACCAACAGGAAACAATTTTAGCGGGTTAAAGTTTGAAAATCAAATCAAGGGTTTTTTTCCATTATTTTCTTATGAATATCATGCTGTTCTGCAGCTGCAAAGAGTGGAACAAAGAAAGGGAATACCGTCGTAGGAGTTCTGAGTTTAATAGACCCAGGCGAGTGTGTGTGTGTAAAACAAATAAACCTTTGCAAAGCAGAACATCTTACTCTGGGACAGACTACAGAGTTCTAACAAAAACACTTCTCTACCAAGATAAGTCTTCATTTTTTAATTACATGATTTTCCACACTAGGCAAGCAGGAAGACAGGCAGCAGACCCCACCAACATCCATCCTGAAAGCAAAGCATCTGGTGTAAAAACAGCCTGTGTTCCAGTTTTCTGTTGGATCTGGGCATTCTTCCCACCACCCTTCACCCTGTTTGTGTCTCCTGATTCTTTTATTCAGGAAGGTGTTGCTTCTTTCCTAAGGTCTGCATGTGCAACAAGGGGACAGGTTCATACCAGTGCCCTTGAGAGGGTGAATGGCAGGATTATCTGTGTGGCAAGTGGACTGCAGGTGGTAGCACAGAGCATTGAATGCCACCTCAAGCTGGCTTAGTCCTAGCCCCCAGGAGGAATGGCACTCCATTTTTGAAGGTAACTCCAGGCTGAAAGTATGGAGGAGAAAATGGGCTTTTAAAACCTGATTTACAGGAATGAGGTCTAATCCTGGAAACCATTTAGCTAGTAAACTCTTCCTCCTAAATTAGTAAGATCTTGCTGTCTACATCCTTGTTAAGGTTTTAAATACTTTTGGTGTCTCAGGGCTTTGCTTGTAGGTTTGTTTTTGCCTCTGAGGCAAATCACCAGAGGCTATGAAGTGGAGATAGAATTCTACACTGAGACAGACAGGTATTGCTATAGGTGCAGGTACACACAAACTACATGATTTTAAGGAAAGGGTCTTGAGCATGAGCTCAAGGGGAGGTTTTGTCAGTTGAGTTGTGTTTAAACATTGCACCACCAGTAGTTTTCATACAGTTTTGTGTTTCAGTTTCTCTCACCTATCTACTGGTAACTGAGATGATTCATGGCTTGAATTGCAGACAAATGAATCGATTTCCATTTTGCCTTACTAGGGAAAAAAATGCAGTTAGTGGTCCCTTACAAAACACCATTTGCTACCATCTGTGTCTTGGCTATTGAAATTAGTACTTGAGAGATGCATGAAGAAAGCAAAGTGTGCTCTCATTTAGGGCTCAGAGAGAGATTAATTTTCACAAGCATAATGAAACCTGTTTTAATTCACACTCTTTTAGTTTAGTGAAAGCTGTCACATGAACCATTTTATTTCAGAATAGAATTGTAGAAGTGTATTATTTTGTGTTTTATGAAAACAGCCTGCCTTTTCTAAAATAAGAATCTCTTCACAGCCAGGCTTGCATTGAGATAAACTGGAAAATATGAACAGAAAAAACTGATGTTATTTTAACATGAATGTATGTGTCGAGCAACCTGAAAGCTGCTTGAAGGACTCTTGGGTCTTCTGTGGAAGTGTGCAAGTATGAGGAAAGAAAGGAGTAGCGAAGTGGAATAGGAGAGAGGTGCCCTTTGAGAAGTTTTAGGCTTAAACTCCCTTCATATGTTGGCTTCCTTGAAACCAGTCTGAAAAGAGGAGACAGCTTTTTTCCTTGCTAAAAGCCTTGAAAGAAAATGCAGTGGCACTATTAGAAATGATCTGAAGGGTAGAGAGGATCCCTCATTGTCTTCAGAGCAGCTTAACGTTATTTACCATATTGTCATGGACAAGGGGCATGTCTGCCTAACAGCCCGTGACCTCAGTTTATTTCCAAGAATACAGAATTTGCGGACAGATTGATGGCCTTCTGCAGATGGGATGTCACTTGCTCCCCCATGCTCTGAGCCGGGGAGACTCTCACCTGAAGAGGAAGATGTGGTAGGCACTGCTGGGGTCCTAGCAGAGCACCAGGCTGATGAAAACACATTTTGTTTGCATCTAACCAGATTAAGCTGGGTAAGCAAAGCACTGGGCCCTACAATAAAGCATCTGTCTTAAGATTTTCACACTCTAATAAATGTGACTAATTTTCCCTTATTTTGTAGAGCATTATCTGGGGGCAGTGTCAGAATAAGTACTGTAATTAACATTGGCCAGTAATGACTGTCACTTCTTGTGTGAAATAATTTTGTTTCCAAATGTCACAAGTGACAGATTTCTTTTGCATCCTTTTTTGTCCAGAGAGATTGATGCTAGAGACTCTAATTGTTATAAAATATTGTTGCATTGTTGTTGTCTCAAAATACATAGTTTTAAATTTGACAGGGTGTGCAGCCTTTGTTCTGGGTGGCCCTCCTGCCTCCTCTTCCCCAGAAAGGGGAAGAGATTTCACAGCTATAGGGTGTTGTGAAGAGATAGTGGAACAGTAAGTGGAACCTTATAGAAGTCATTCAAGTGGTCACCAATAGGACACAAAGCTCAGATTTCTTTTGAGACTTCAGCGCTTGTACTTAGCTTTGTTCTGTAATCTTCTCTCTTGCTCACCCTCTGTGGCTGAAGAGTGTCCTCAGGGCTGCCTCCTGATGTGGCAGTGTGACCGTCATGGAAGTGCTTGCAGTTAGTATTGTCTGAAGAGCCGTGGCTGTCTCCAGGATACCCAGATACACGTTCTGTAGCTTTGGAGTGGAGGTGGCCCTTTGCTTGAAGGGGATCTCAGCCTTCACATCGGGGTTTTGCTGTCTGGTAGCCACATGGGGCTGTGGAAGAGATTTTCTCTTCATGATTGTTTTTGACAAGTGGCTGCAGGTGTAGTGCTGTCTTTCCACATCTCCTGAGTTCATGAGCTGTTCCAGCTTTACTCCTCAAGGATCTCCATGTACCAAGAATATAACTTGTCCAATTTAATATTAGAAGAGTTTTCTTTAAATGTATTTAGCAATATGTGTTGTAAACTTACCGTGATAGAGCATTAAGCTTATGTTTCCAAGAGAAAAAGGAAAAATACATTTGTTTTGGCTTTCAGTGAAGAGGTGCTCAAAGCCTTTATTTCCATGGAGTCATCACTTGTCATTCAGTATGTGTGAAATCTCCTCTATTCCTATTTTATTTTTAGAAAAGCAGATCAATATTTACTTTTTTACAAGCTAAGTCCGTATTTCAAGCTAACTCAAAGTCAGAACTTACTGCATCACATTAAAAAAATAATGTAAATCTCTTATTTTTGACCAGTGGACCTAGACTAGATTTGCATTCAGGAATGGTAAGGTTTGCCATTAGTAAATGTCGCTGTTGAGCATAGTTCCAGGGCTATGTTTGGGGTGGGAATCTTTTACCATGAGACATTTAATGATGTGTAATGAAGTAGAGATAGTGTTGCTGGAATAGGCATCAGTCCAGTTTTGATTTAACTGGCTCCAGTGTAAACCAGAAACAGCAAAAAAGTCAGAGCATTGCAAAACAAAGGTCAAAAGAAAATTAGGCTCCTCAAAGTACTTGTTTTCTTTTTGTATTTTATGGTTTTTGGAAAGAAATGTTAGTGCTCTTTTCTTGGATTTAAAAAATTTTTGAAAATGGGGAGAAGAATTTCTATGTAGTAATGTGACATTTTAGACTTCCTATTTTCAGTGAGTTTTAGTTAAAGTATGTTCTAACTCCTCTTTGTCTTACCTTTCTGATGGAGCAGTACCGGTGGAATGCGCACTGCAGCACCGCAAGGATGCTTGATGCTATACAGCTCATGCTGTTCCATGCCAAATATGCCTGTGCAATATTTAGGTTTTCTTTTCCTCCCAACTACTTCATAGTTTATCATGCAGTGATTTAGAAAAAAAAACCAACTTGTCAAAGAAATAAAAAGTGTTAGTAGGAACAGTGTAATATAAACACCTTTTGTAGGAAATGGGGGATTCTTGCAGTCTTGAAATCTACACTGGAAATCTTCATGAAGAATATCTGTCTTTTGGGTAGACGTTCTAGGCTTGGTACAGAAATTATTGTAAGATGTTCTTTACCTTGTGCTACAAAAGATCTGGAAGATGTGAGGGATTCCTTCTGGTGTCAGAGTGTACCACTCCACAGCTGTATAAATAAATTAAGCTCTTTATAATTTCATGAGTGAAAGTATTGTTGGCACATCTGCAAAACTAGAGGGAGGGGAGTACTCATTTTTATCTACTCTCTTTTCTACTTATTTCTTGCCTGACTCTAAAATCCTTAGGAGGATTTCAGGCTTTAGGTGAAAAAGTTTGCCTGCCATATGGGAGCAAAGCCACGGAAAATACTAGCCTAAGAAAATCTCTGAGACTGTGAAAGCAGGCAGATTTAGGTAAACTGTTTTGTAGGCCCCACTGATGGTGTTGGAGCTAAACAAACCCTGATATTCTGTATATGAGTAGAGAATAACCAATCTTGTTCAGTCAAATCTGGTGCTGGCCGAGGTTGAACCCATCAGTGACAGTGGGAGCACTTCTGGGATTACTTAGATACGATGGGGAAAAAAACTGCTGCAGAGCAGCAGCTGTGAGAGAGGCGTGAGAACACGTGAGAGAAGCAACTCTGGTGAGTGCAGAAGGAGGGGGAGGAGGTGCTTCAGGAGCCAGAGCTGAGATTCCCTGCAGCCTGTGGTGAAGACCAGGGTGAGGCAGCTGTGCCCCTGCAGCCATGGAGGACTATTTGGGAGCAGAGATCCAGCTACAGCCCCCGGAGGGCCCCACAACCAAGCATGTGGATGCCCAAAGGAGGCTGTGACCCTGTGGGAAGTTTGCAGGCTCCTAGCAGGACCTGAGACCCGGTGGAAGGGCCCAGGCTGGAGCAGTTCGCAAGGAACTGTAGCCTGTGGGGATGAATTGTATTTGAGAAGTTTGTGGAGGGCTGTCTAATGTGGAAGGAATACAGCACTGGAGCAGGGAAAGATTGTGAGGAGTCGTCCTCCCAAGGAGGGAGGAGTGACACAGACAGTGTGTGATGAACTAACTGGAGCCCCCATTCCCCGTCCCCCTGCATTGCTCCAAGAGGAGGAGGTAGAGAAATTAGAAGTGAAATTAATCTTGGGAAGAAGAGAGAGGTAGGGGGAAGGTATTTTAAGAATTAGTTTTATTTCTCGTTACCCTACTCGGATTTTAATTGGCAATAAATTAAACTAATTTTACCAAGTTGAGTCTCTTTTGCCTGTGATGGTAGCTGTTAAAGTGGTTTCTCTGTGTCCTTGACCCATGAGCTTTTCATTATATTTTCCCTCCCGCTGTCCAACTGAGGAGGGCTGTGATAGAGTGGCTTGATGGGTACCTGGTAGAATGATTTACTAGATCATTCTAGATTGGCCTAAGTAATTTCCTATGCCAGAATCTGTTGCTTTGCAGTTTTCTGTACACCTGTGTACACCTAGGAAAAATGATGGTGTGCAGGGATCATGCTGCCATGCAAGGATCTGTTTTCAGTGTTTATTCCTTGGAGCAAGAGTGCTGTTGTGAAAAGCCACTCATACCTACTATGAGCAGGTACATATATAGCACTATAAGTAGATGTGTGAAGCTCTGAAATTTTGTTAATGTTTTATTGTTCTTGTGAGTTTTTCATGGCAATGTGTCATTTAAAATATTCTGTGATCATGTAGGCTCGTATCCAGGGCCCTGGAACCCTCGTAGTTGAGCTGGGCTACTGGAGAAAAACAACCCACTTTTGAATGGTCAGGCCAACTTAATATTTCATGGTAGGCATAGAATTGAAAAAAACCCATGACTTCTGGAATAATGTTGATGTAATGCCTCAACATGGTGTGTAACAGCATTAGGAATGTGAGAGAGGAGTACATGCAGCATCAAGAGAAGGTGGATGTGCAGGGTAGGGATTTTTGTTGTCTGGTCGGAAAAGGAACAAAACATTTTCCCAGGCCTTCTATGATGGTAGTATCTTGATTTAAATGTCCTGCCCGTCAAGAGAAGAAGCAACTTTAAATGTCTTCAAGTAGCCCATAGTTTTGAACACTTCCTCAGGAGGGAGTGTGCAGTGACCCTTGTCTGTGAAATCTTCATGGGTCATTTCCCCTTCCCAAAGTTTTTTAAAAGAAAAAAAAAAAAAAGATTGCTTGACTTCTCTTTCAGACTACTTCACAGGAGCAAGCTGGACCCTCTGTTGGTCTTGAGGGACTGGTGTTTTACACTCTTTCACAGGTGGTTAGGTATGGAATAAAGTCTGTATTGTGCTGACTTTTTTATTTATTGCAGGGAAGCTTTATGTCAGATCACATTTTCTTTTGTGTTTTCCTGCCATTTCAACTAATGACAGGCAGCTGGGTTGCAATAATGAGCAGCCATTAGATCAAATATGTGCTTCCAGGTGATCAGGTGGTAGGTACAGAGTCAAGCTGAGATCCTGGATGCAGATGGCCAACTTCAGGGGCTGCCACAGTCCTCATGTGGTCTGGGGTGTGCGTGTCTCTCAACAGTAATTGCAAGCTGTCTCACCGTTGAGGGCAGTGAATCAGAATTATGCTGTCTCATTAGCTGATGCACCTTTCTCATAAATTGCACAGCTGACACATTTCACATTACCTTTTGTGCAGAGAGATCATGTTCTTCAATTGCTTTGGTAACATTTTCTGAGAGGAGATAGTGGTGAAAAAGGTAGTGGCACCGAACTGCTGCTGGCTCATAGTTAAGACTGATGCTGGTTCCTGCTTATGACCTTAGATTTCTTACTAGTTCTGTCATTAGTTCCATAGTTCATGTTAAAATAGAGACCTCAGTAGCAGTACCTCACAAGGCTGTAGGTGAACCTGAAGAAGCAGAGATGTTTAGAGGGTGAAAAAAAGATTTTTCACTTCCATTTGCTAGAAATGTATTTATCTGTAGTCATAAATCATGAAGAGCTATGGTGTGGTTGTTCTAGATGTTACACACTTGCATGGCAGCTGTATGCTGAGACTCAGAAGACCAGGTCTTGCAGGCAGAAGTTAGATGAAAACAAGGAGCACAAAGCCTTTGGCAGGCCCACAGATACATGGTGAATGACAGTCTGCCTTATGTCCTAGGTAACTCACACAGAAGTTAATTCGGTGAATTTGGGTTTTTTAGGAAAGTTGTGCTTGCTTCTGCTGACTATAAGCACCTCCTGATGCGTGTAATCATTGTGCGATCCTCTGGAACTCTCTTCCTTTCACTTTATATCATAGAACCATAGAATAACCCGAATTGGGTGTTGGAAGGGATCCACAACGATTGTTGAAGTCCAGCTCCTGGCCTTGGACAGGACAGCCCCAAGAATCACACCATGTACCTGAGGGTATTGTCCAAATGCTGACTCTGTCAGGCTTGGTGCTGTGACCCAGGGGGGCCTATTTCTGTGCCCAGCCATTCTCTAGGTAAAGAACCTTTTCCTAATATCCGACCTAAACCTTCCCTAGCACAGCTCCAGGCCATTCCCTTGGGTCCTGTCACTGGTCACCACAGAGAATAGATCAGTGCCTGGCCCTCCGCTTCCGCTCGTGAGGAAGTTGTAGACCACAACGACGTCTCTCCTCGGTCTCCTCTAGGCTGAACAAGCCAAGTGATCTAAGCAGCTCCTCGTATGGCTTCCCTCTTCACCAGCTGGACTTCAGCAAAGCCTTTGACACCGACTCCCACAGCAAGCTCCTGGAGAAGCTGGCAGCCCACAGGTTGGACCAGTGCACTCTTCACTGGGTTAAGAACTGGCTGGATGGCTGGGCCAAGAGAGTGGTGGTGAGTGGTGCTACATCCAGTTGGTGGCTGGTTCTACTGGGATTCCTCAGGGATCAGTGTTGGGCTCAGTTTGATATCTTTATTGATGATCTGGATGAGGGGATCAAGTCTACACTTAGTGAATTTGTGGATGACACCAAACTGGATGCAGATGTCAATCTGCTGGAGGATAGGAAGGCTCTGCTGAGGGATCTGGACAGGCTAGATCAATAGGTCTGAGGTTCAGCAAGGCCAAGTGCCGGGTCCTACACTTTGGCCACACCAACCTCATGCTGCCAGTGCTGCAGGCTGGGGGCAGAGTGGTTGGAAAACTGCCTGGTGGAAAAGGACCTGAGAGTGCTGGTCAGCAGCTGGACATGAGTCAGGGTGCCCAAGAATGCCAATGGCATCCTGGCCTGTATCAGAAGTAGTGTGGCCAGCAGGAGTAGGGAAGTGATTCTTCCCATGTATTCAGCACTGTGGAGGCCACACCTCGACTGCTGTGTGCAGTTTTGAGCCTCTCACTTCAAGAAGGACATTGAAGTGCTAGAATGAGTCCAGAGGAGGGCAGTGGAGCTGATCAAGGGTCTAGAGGGTAAGTCCGATGAGGAGTGGCTGAGGGAGCTGGGGATGTTTAGTCTGGAGAAAAGGAGGCTCAGGGGAGACCTTATCACTCTCTACACTGCCTGAAAGGAGGTAGTAGGCAGGTGGGGGTCAGTCTCTTCTCCCAGGCCACCAGCAACAGGATGAGAGGACAAAGTCTTAAGCTGCACCAGGGAGGTTTAGGTTGGACATTAGGAAGAATTTCTTCACAGAAAGGGTGATTTGATATTGGAATGGGCTGCTTAGGGTGGTGGTGGAGTCACCATCCCTGGAAGAGTTTAAGGAAGGACTGGATGTGGCATTTAGTGCTGTGGTCTAGCACTTGACAAGGTGGTGTTTGGTCGTACGTTAGACTAGATGATCTCAGAGGTCTTTCCCAATCTAACTGATTCTGTGATCTTTGTGTCTCTCCTTTGGGTGCTTTCTAGTAGTTTAATATATTTTTTATGTTGTAGTGCCCAAAACTGCGCACAGGATTTGAGGTGAGGCCGCAATAGCTCAGAGTAGAGTCGAGCAATCACTCCCCTGGACCAGCTGGTGATGCTGTGCTTGTTGCTAAATGTTATCTTTAAACAGTTTCTAATGCCACAGATTTCTTTCTAGTCTAGAAGCAAATGTACTCCTCTTACTCTTCCTCAATATTACTTTCTGAAAGGAAGGATGGATACTGAGGATCTCATTTGTGTATGCCACTTTTGTAAACGTGTGAAGAGATTTTACTTCATGCAATTGATTTTGCTGTTGGAATATTTAGTTTATTCACTGCCTGAAAGTCAGTGGCTATAAAAAAAAAGTATTTTATATTTCAGTTACACACTGCTTCATCAAAAATGTAATGGAACAGAAAAGGCTTGAAACATTAACATTGTTAATTTTCAAGCTGAGCCATGCAACTTCCAGTACAATACAGATCTTAGTGTACAGCTAAGAAATCCCCTCACGAGTCAGTTGTTGAACTGGTATGGTTTACTTAATTATTTATTTGATAAATGATTAATTATGAATAGAGAAATAAATATTTTATTTAAAATACTGGTTATATATTTATTTAATTAAAACATGCCAATTTCAAAGTAGTAGAAAAGCCATTCAACACTTCTGGAAGTAGACAGACTGTTCAGAAATTGCGGAGCATTATTAATATGCTGCCAGCAGTGATTTAAGGGCTTCACAAAACAATGTAAAGGGCTGTAATTTGTATTGCTACTCTGAAAGATTCTCAGTTGAAGCATGAGTTCAGAATAATGGTCACATTTCTTTGCAGTCACTGTAAAGCTGGGGAACTCTGAACCACTATGGGTCTTAACAGCTGATGCCCTCAGTAACGTTCTCTGTTGATTTGTACCCATGAAATGAAAAGGCTTTAATTGCTTTCTTTCATGCTTCTCTTGGTCTGCAGGAAGAAGACTCTAATGTCCAAAATAGTTAACAGTCTGAAATTACCTTCACAATTTGAAAGCAATAGTGTAGTGCCTCAAGCTGTGATAAAGCATTGAACTGCCCTTTTGGTTTTGGATATTACATTTCCATGGCTATATATGCATCTTCCATACCGTTGACACAAGGGGATAAAAAGAATATTAAAAAGGATTCAGCATCAAAGCAGGAGATAATGCAAAGCTGAGTTCGATGTTATGCTAACTCTATAGAAAACTTCTTGGACCTGGAGATAGATGAGTGCACCCTGCCAGTAGGTTTACCTTGCTCCTACTACTCCATACACTGAGACATGTTTTTTTCTGGGCCAGTTTTGAATGCAAGTATAACACTTCTTTCAAGTACTGTATTTATTGCAAGCTTCTGTTTATTCCTGGCATCCTTCCTTTGTGTTGAGTTCCTGTCATTGCCTGTCTCTGTGAACTTTAGTTGCCTCATTTCCTTGTCTGCTTTCACACTATGTGATGGTGTTCTTGTGTCCTGTCCCTGTCCCCATCTCCCCATCCTACTCCTCTTACGAAGAAGTGTCAAAAGGACAGTTGGTAGCTGAGAACAAAAGATGACCTTCTGAGTCATGTATATTGTGCAGAGAGTTATTTAAAGAGTGACAGGTGGTTTAGTTTTTGTACCAAGAGGGTTTTTTTTCCTTTTTCCTTTCCACTTTTATAGTGGCTTCTAAACAGAGACCTTTCTGGGCTTTCCCATGAAGTTGTAGGCTTTCTTAGCCTATTCAGAGTGTGTGGTGTTTTGGCCACGTGCATTTGACTTGACCTCAATAGAGGACTTGTAGAAAAGGCTTTGTAAGGCAGCCATGTGACACTTGCGTTAGCTCATCTTGTCCTTCTGTATTGACAGACCCTAGTGAAATGGATCTCTTGAAATTATGAATGCCCAGGAAACAGATAATAAAGAACCCTACCCCAATTTTAACCAGTGTTATTTTGATGTAGTAGGATGCCTCTTGACATTGTGTGAGAGCATAGGAGAAGTCATTTTCATGGGGAATTTCTTTTGCATTAGATACCCTGAAGCATCTGTGCATTCCTGCTGGAGCACCTGTAATAGTATGACTTGGGGTTTACATAAAAGGTTGTTGAATTTAACGTGATCTTTAATAGCACCTGTGCAACAGGTAGGTTTATTCAGCATTTAAATACCTGGAGAAAGACTAGACTGCTGTGAGATTGGCTTGTTTAGTATTTAAAATCAAGTTTTTAAAAAAATGTGGATATTGAGATTTGATCAGTGTGACAAAATTATATCAATAGAGTATTAATCTCTCACCTATATTTCCAGCAAATCACATGTGCATGATTGCAGAGCAGCAGTTCCCATTTCAAACTCTGGTTTTACTTGCTTTTGTGAACTGTATGTCAGGACAGTTCTCGCACAGTTATGTGCTGCTATCAACGAAACTTAAGTTCTGCAGAGGGGCAGCTGTTTGGTTAGTACCAATGGAGATCTGTCCTGATGTAGATAATGATTAAATGATGGTAATTGTCAGGATTGCCTTTAAAAAGAGATGCAGAGGTAGGCTCTTGACATGAGGTTTAACTTGAGGTCCTTAAATGTTCTTTTTGCTTATGAAAGTTATGATTATGATTGATAAAAATGAGCTTTTGAATAAACATCACAAATTTTGAAGGATATGCACAGTATTACAGTGCTGCAATTGCTGGTTAAAAGGCACATACAGCAGTTTTATATGTTAAAATAAGAATTATTCTGAGAAAGTATGGGAGCTACTCAAAAAATCTTACTATCCTGTCAGTACTAGCAGCATCTTGAAAAAACATTCAGACAAGGGAAAATTCTAACATTTCACTCGTATACTTACACAAGATTTTCAGAATTATTCTTAAAATATGTTTGGAGAAAGGTGGAGTAGGAAGAACACACAGCAATTCATATGCTGCTTCAGTTTTATTGAAATAGTCATAAGACAGATTCAGTGCTTCTTTAAAACCTCTGGGAAAAATATCAGTGAATAATAACAGTATAGGAGAAAAATAAACCTTGAGAAATATTTTTCCATTTCACAGGAAAAGCTTATGTATTTGACAATTACAGGATAGTTACCCTGTCATGTAGCCCAGTTGTGAATTTACATATTGCTGTGAATCTCATTTTGAACTCCCTTTTTGTGTTAGAATGACATCTTTTTACAAAAGGAGAGTAGATAATAAAAGGTTCTAGGATGAGGTTTTTCATATACAAGGTTTTGAAGTAGGTTGTGAATAAAAAATTGGGAGTTTTTCCTCAGCTTTCTTATTTTCCATTACTTTCTCCTACTTTATCTTCTCTTTTTCTTTCCAAAAGCCCTTTGAACCTGTTTTTCCTCATCCTTCATTTGATGATACTTTGCTTCACCTCTTGCTCTGCCTCTAACCTGGTTGTTCCCTTCCCATCTGATTCAGCTGATGCTAGGGACGATCATGCATGCTGCTACCGTGTATGGAGAAAAAAAAGTAAGCAGCTAGTTCAGGCAGCTAGCACAGTTAAATTGAACCTCCTTTTCTCTTCCGAAATGTTAGTTTAGGTGGGAGTATATGGCAACTGCTTTATTTTGGGATCCTGGTAACACCTTTCAACACTGACCCATTTTGTTTCCTCTATGAATCTTCTAATGAGAGACGTCATGGCATCAGCCTTTCAAGAAGAAAGTTGATCTTGCAGAATCTTAAAAGAACTACTGGAAAGTTTTTGTGTAAACTATCATGGCCAGCATGCTGTAGTCTCCTGATTAAATCTTTGTTAAGAGTTGAGTATCTCAGAGCAGAGAAAATAGAGGGGTGGTGCATGGTAATCTGAATTGCTGTTTTACCCTTCTCTGAAGGTATCCAGACTCGTTTGGTTGAGAACAGGTGAAAAACATTCTGTGTTACTTTGTTATGAGCAGGTCAAAAAATGCAAAAAGCACATCTTCTTGTGGGCAGGAGGGTTTGTGAGCACTAACCTGTAAGCTTTTATTCAGTGTTTGGTTTTTCATAGCTTCCCTCACTGACACTTGGGTTGGTCTGGTTCTTTCTAGTTGTAAACCCTCTCTTCATTTGTATTGCTGTGGTCTTGTGAAGATTGCTGCAGCCATAACTATGAAAGATCTAGAACACAGTGATAGGAATTGATAGAATAAGAATTGGAGGCGCAGTCTGTGATCTTCCAGGGGAGTATCTAGGGTATCTATGTGTGCCCTGCACTGTTTACCCAGAATGGGTGGGTTGGGGTTCATTGTAAAGTGTGTGCTTTTAGTGTGATCTTCAGTTTTCTGCAGTCGATAAGGCACATTTTCAAACGAGGATTCGAGAAAAACCTACCCAGGGAATCAAGTATATTTATTAGTCCATCTGCTAATAGCCTTGAAAGAAAAGTGCTCTATTTGTGAAAGAGATACAGCCATCAGAGTGTATTGTGAAGTTTCATCTCCATGTGTTTGGATGCAGCACAGTTTTCCAATATGTGGGTTCTTGCTCTTCACAGTACATTCTGGCTCATTAGTAACTAAGACAGAGATTAATGCTTGTCTGGAAGAAAAATATGTTCCTTAGAAGGATCTAAATTCTTGCATGCATGTACACAATAATTTTCAGTTAACTCAGTTGACAACTCGGCACATCCCAGTAACCATGGTCTAGATCAGTGATTGGTACTGATACTCTGCCATGTATATCTTGATTCGTTTTACTGGGGTGCCATCTATTGTGTAAAGAGGGAGGCATGCATCTGTTTGAAATCATTCGTTTAATTTTTTGATGTGAGGTTAACACTATAAAGATAGTCAGCAATTTTTGTTTTTCAGTGGGGCATCAAAAATAATTGGAGCCATGTCCCTCTTAGCGATATTTACGAAATCCTGGGTGTGGCTGGAGCTGTGCGAACACAGTGGGCTTCTGTTAGTTTAATCCGTCTGGATATACTGCAAATCGCTGATCAGAAGGCTTCTTCTGTTGGTATAGTCTGTTTCCATTTGGATGCTCTTCTGACATACCTGTATTAGTGTAAGTTCTGCATAAGAAACTTAAAGCTTTTGATTGTAATGTTTATTAAAATGTGTGACTTCGCTGTGCGAAAGCTGGAGACTTAAACACAGCAGTGTGCTTCTAAACGAAGAGAGTACACACTTTCTTATGGTTGTGTTTGCTTAACAACGAAAGGATTTTTTTTCTCCACATTTTAGAATGTGCGGTACACCTATGTTTTGAGTGTATGTGTTATCTTCTTGAACTTTTTCACCCTTTAGAAGCTAAAGTAAAAATTGCCCTGTCCCTAATCCTTAACATTAGAAACTAGAAGAAGGGGTGGTATAGACAGACCCATAACAAGTCTGAGTCAGCCATTTAAAGGATAGATGAAAAGGAATTTAAAAACATAATGTTCTCTAAATGCTCATTATTTCATTCAGACACACTCTCTTAGGAAAACTGAAACCAATGGTTGAATAAGCATTTTGAATATTCTGTTGAAATGCCGTTATCCTCTACTTGGCTTGTAATTGCACTAATCATTTCATATAAGAGTGTGGAGGTATCTAACTCATCTCTTTTTTTTTTTTTTTCCTTGCTAGTTAATGGTCTAATGACACTTGGATTTGCAGGTGAGTTTTACTTCAAAAATTCAAACTTCTGTTTCTGTTTTGCTAATGGCTGCCATTTGAGAAACACTTCCCTCCTATCTCATCTCAATTAGTCAACTGTCATGCATTTTTTACAAGTGGTCTTGTCCGTTGGCTGTGTGAAAAGAGAGTGTTGGAGTATTTTGTAAAGGTCGTTCTCAATAGTAATAGTGAAACTGCAGAATTATCTTAAACTCTTTTGGTCAGGGATTTAGACAGAAACTCTTGTGTCATCAGATTGCTGTCAAATGGTGCTGCAAAATGTTGAAGTTTTAAAGAGAGACAACCAAAAATACCAAGGCCATGGAAAATCCATTCAAACACCATGCTGGGAAAGGGGCTGGACTAAATTGTCAGCACACATGACGTAGTGGAAGAAAAACTTGTACTCTGGTGGATTTGGTTATAAATCAAATGATAGCTGGCTGTGTAGAATATCCTGCCAGAAAAAGCAGCTTTGCGTAACTTTTGTCAAAAAGCATCGGTTTTGTCAAAAAGCATCGGTGCAGGATTTAAGTTGCCAGCTATGTGATTTTCATATCTGGTTTTGAATTCTGCCCAACTTTAGCATTCATCTACAGATCTGGCTGTGGAAAGGATAACTGGTAGCTGCTGCAGCCGCCAGATGAATTGACGGGAACACTAAAGTAGGCAGGATCCATGCTACCATGTTAACTTCCCGTAGATAAAATTATGTTGCCCCTCTTTGGTAATTTTCACCATTTCTATCACTGGTGATTAATTGTAGTTCTGACTTTTTGTCAACACGGATGAGGGCTTCTCGTCAGCTTTAAGAGCACTGATAGTCAGATGTGATGAAGGAGCAAGGATTAGGTCCCAGTGAGTCAGCCGTGTACCTGGAGAGGTTTATGGTCTGTAGGAAGTTGTAGGCTTATGGTCTCAGGTGCAGCATAGGCTGTCCTGTTATGGGTTTGCTGCTCTTGGAAAATATGTGAAAGCAAAGTGTTTATTTGGCCAGATGAGATGGCTGTCATTTGTCATACAGCATCACGGAGAGAGTAACCACCAGCTAAGGAGTCAGCTGTGATAGCTGGAGGTAAATTGCAAAATGCACCTGCCCAGGCTCCAGAGGAGCCAGCTCCTTCCTGGGTGAAATTATGTTCACTCAAGCCTGTTTTACAATCACATGCCTCATTTCAAATGGAGATATCCATGTTTCTGAGTGATGGCTGGGTTATGATGTGAAGCCTGAGACCAGTCATCTTGCCTTAGAGTTTGGGGTTTTTTTTTTACTAAGTAGTAAGGAATGGGGCCATGAGGACTTCTCTTTACTTCTTACTGAGCAAAGTCCTGAATGATTTTGACCTCAGTTCATCTTGCAATGTGTTTGGCTGTTTACACACAAAATTAGAACCACCAGCTCTATTCAGCAGTGATAGGATCCTGCTTTCAAAGTTACTGACAGAAGCAAAAGAAATACCTCCTCTCTCTGGTGTGAATATGTTCTCAGTGAATTTTTTTTAAGGAGTAAATGGTCTATTCTCCTTGGCTTTATTCCTAAAAAAAGCTGTTCCTCCAGAGTTCTCAGGAGGATTCCCTGATATACCAGTTTGTTAGGGTTGCAGTTTTGTTCTGGTAAATAAATTCCTCGGATTTGAGCTGCTGTAAAGGGAAGAAATTACACGGGGTTTTTTCCTGACTAATTTAATTTTAGGCATTAAATATTTTTTATATATATATATTTACAGATAATTTTCAGTGTTAATGCTTTTTTTAATACAGAAGAATGGTCAAAATAGTGGCTTAAAAATCTATAGAGGTAAAGCAAGACGTGTAATGGCTTGATCAAAACATAATGTTTCAGGCTTATCAAAATTAAACACATTCGTCTGAAGAGAATTTTTTCAGTATTTCAATTTTATAAGAAATATCAAAATACTATCTTTTTACTCCAATTCAGGCACATGCTAGATGAGAAAAACATTTGACTGACTAAATATAATGGAGTTGCCATTATAGGTTGAAAAAGTTACAGGCTTGCTCAAGTCAAGGTTAACTCTTTCTTTGCAAGTAGCTATATGCTGTAATTTCAGCATTTGATAATTGTAGATAATTCATAGAGTTACAGAATTGCTTATGTTGGAAAAGGCCTCTATGATCATTGAGTCCAACTGTTACTCCAACACTGCCAAGTCCACCACTAGAACTTGTCCCTAAGTTCCACATCTTTACATCTTTTCAATACCTCCAGGGGTTGTGGCTCAGCCACCTCCCTGGGTTCCACCTTTTGGTGAAGAGTTTTTTTCTGATATCCAATCTAAACCTCCACTGGCACAACTGTGTTCTGTGGCTTGTTGCTTGGGAGTTACTTGGTTTTGTTACACCAAGCCCCACCTGGCTACATCCTTCTTTCAGGCAGTTGTAGAGAGCAATAAGGTCCTCCCCGAGCTTCCTTTTCTCCAGACTAAACAACCCCAAGGTCCCTCACCTGCTCCTGACAGGACTTGATCTCTAGACAATTCCTTTAGTGTATATACTAAAGAAAAAGCTGTGATCGTGGAAATTCACACCCTTAAGCTGGTAAGGCATACAAATATTTCCAATGTTAAAGTAATTTCACAGTAATGTAGTTAGTTGAATGGGATGCATCTGTGTAAGCATGAGAAGTGCTTTCTACTCTGAAATGTGGGATTGGGAGATCCAGTTAGCTTTTAACTAAAAATGCAAATAGGTGGTAATAAGTTATTATGCGTAGCAGTTAAGTAAGATTAGAAAAGTGATTAGATAGGTTCCTCTATGCTGGGTTTAAAAGGCAGTCCTATATATGGCAACCTTCAGTTTTTTATACCAAGTTATGTTTTTTACGTATTTATGTAGATATGTATTTTATCTATTTTCTAAAATTGCTTAGAAAATTAAATGCTAAGCTTATGAGAATGTAAGTGGCAAGCAGAACTGTGTGAACAAATTTGAGTGATGTGTTTGTGCTTCTGTTTCAGTGTTTGTGATTAAAGGTACTTCTGATGTTTCCTAGGTGCACGTCAACAGACTGAGCTCTGCAATGAATCTCTCATGTTAGAAAAGTTGCCTGCCTGTGGAAAATCCTTTGAAGAGATGATGAAGAAAGTGGACTCAAATAAGTGGTGCAACCTGACAGAATTTATCATGTAAGGGTTAAGTTTTGGTTTTAATAGTTCTCCCCTAATGCATATAAATTATTTCTGTTCCAGAAAATAGAAAACCTTCTGTATTTTGTGTCTGCTTGCGGAAGGCTAAGGTGTAGCCTCTTAAGCACTTGCAGTAGGGCCGTGTGCACACAGAGACACCTGGCTCATAACATAAAGAGTGTGCAAAATAGTCCACTTTAATGAAAACTAACCAATGGGCTAATTAATCTTAGCTGATACTGCATTTACCTCAGACAGTTGTGTTTACATTTAATCTATAATTCTGTGCATTTTAGGCAAATTCTTCTTAAGTAATTTTTTTTCTGTGAAACCATTAAAGCAATAGTGCTTTTAGAATCATGTTGTTCTCTCTCTTGAGAATAATGCAGTTCCCTCCTCTAATTTCCTTTTTTTCACTAAGATGACACTGTTTCAGAAATTCACCTCAGGGGAAAGTGCCCTATCCAAATTTAAAATGATTTGTCCTATTGAACCTGCTGTCATTTGTTTCTCTGCCTGCCAGATAGCATGGAGAGAGCGAGCACCACCCATTCTGTTTGGATGTCTAAAATACTGCAAGACTGACAGTAGTGAGGGTGGCATTATTATTCTCTAATCTCTTTTCCTGTTCTGTAGTTACTGAAGATATTTAAACATCTCTTTATAAAGCTGCACACTTTAGATTCTGATCTGGAGAGAGCTCACAGGGCTTGTGAAATTGGTGGCATTTTTGGCTTTGTGGAGCATCTGCTTCTTAAGACCATATCTGCTCACTCATAATGCCTGGTTTTCGGAAGCGCTGAGTACCCTCTTCACCAGCTGAAATCAGAGGAAACTGCAGGTGTTCAGCACTTCAGAAAACGAGACTCAAGTGAACTAGAGCTGCTGTGGTACGAGCCAGCCTGAAGTAGAACATCTTCCTGCGTTTGAAACCGTGTTGGTGTTGTTTCTGGAGGCTGCTGTTGTTTCTGGAGGCTGCTGTAAGGGCAGAGTCACCCCAAGCGAGCTGTCACCACACCTGTTACAGTGTCATTGAGCCCCAGATATGTTCTCCCAGGATCACTGGTCTTGTCTCCTATTTAGTGTCATGTGATGCAGTATTTTAACTAGCTGATCACCGACAGACTCGACAGAGAATGAAATGTTGGACTGCAGCGCTGTGTTGCAGCAGTTCCCCATGACTCCCTTACCACTGACACCTGTGTTTAAATGACCCCTCTGTTGATAATGTTTCATAATCTGACAGTATATTGACAATTCAGATGCTGTTCCTTCGTAGCACATTTATTTGTACACCTTGATGACTTTAAAATCTTGCAGTCTGTTAAAAGGTAGATTCTTAAATCTTACGGCACTGGAGTAAAAGAGGCGCTCATGCAGCTCTCTCCAGCTGTGGGGAAGAGCAAGAGAAGGTTAGCTCTTCTAAACCAGCTTGCAGAAATTGTAGTCAAATCTGACAGAGAAATGTGTGTATACAAAGAAAAAGAAAATCCTTGCAGTGCTGGTATTGCTAAATTTATTTATTAAAGATCTGTATGTTATGAAGCAATAAATTTAATTTTATAACTCATCTAGGTACAAGATGTTTTATTTATTTTGAAGGAAACACTGTAATTTTGCTCCATTTTATCTTCATTACAATTGTATTATCATCACAAGATATCTTGTTTGTATTGATAAGTGACCTCAACTAATGGGATTACTTGCCGCAGTGAAAAGTACCTACAGGAGCCAAAATATTAGACTGTGCCTTTATTAATGCAGGTAAAAAAGCAAACAGTTTTTTGGAAGACTTTTGCTAAAATTTCTTCAATAATTTACATATTTTGGTGCAAGAATTTTCCAAGGTTAAGAGGTGGTTACTCAGAAGTCTCTGAGTTTTCCTGACTTTTCCTTACAGTTAAGAATCCACCTTGATTTTATCCTTTCCAATTGTGCTCACCCTTTGGCATTGTTTTCATTCCCTGTACGAGACAATTTTTCTGAAAAGTTGGTGACTTTGAGGCTTTGCTCCTTTTTCCTCAAAAGCAGTACCAGAAGAATTCAAGGCTGTTACAGAAGAAAAATCTTATATTTTTACATAATACACACTTTTAATGAACCCTTTTTAAAAAAATGTTTCAAATTCTACTTCAGAAGAGAGTAGCAGGAGGAATTTGTTGTGAAATTTTTCTCCTGAATCAAGGATTAATCAAGCATTAGAAGTCTGATTACAAACTTATCAAAAGGCTTCATTGCACTGAAGAAGCAGCAGATGTTTAAGATTTTTACTCTTTTGAGAACAGGTGTTGTTACTTGATGTCATGCATTCTTTAAGAAGCATATGGAATCACAGAATGGCCTGGGTTGGAAGTGACCTTAAAGATTCCACCCCCCCTGCTGTGGGCAGGGACACATACAGGCTAGTTCTCCAGCTCATTGGAGGAGCCCTGAGAGATGGGACAGAAACATTTTGGAGTAATCTGACAAATTAATGAAAAACTGGTATATCTAGCCATGGGCACTTAAAATTCAGATATTTAAATCTGATATTATTAGTTTGTGCTGATTTTATATCTAGCCTCCAGTATTAACAATTAATCAGCCTGATCAGATAGTGGGTTAAAACTGTGAGTTTTGTATAAAAGAAACTGTTTCCTCATGCAGTAATTTCTGCATGGCACTTTTCAGTTAGAAATCTTTGTAACTTACATTGAAATATAACAGTTAATGGAAATCCTCTAATTTTCTAAATTCCTTGTTTCATGGAGGAGTTTTAGCTCTTCAGTGTAAATGGCTGTCATTTGGTTATGGGATTGTAAATAGCAATTATCTGTAGTGCTTCACTGTTTGGCCAAACGATTGTGAGAGAATTTTACTCCAGTTTGCTGTAACTTAATTAAACAGTAAGATTTTCTGACATCTCTGACATTCTTAACAAACTTGTGTTCTTTAAAAAGCAGCCTTTTTGCTGATTCTGAACAGACCAGGCTCCTTTGTGTGGCAGCTGGTACTGAAAGCCAATGTGAGAGTTTTAGCCTCCATAGCTGATATTGATCTTGCTGGAAATGTAAAATGATCACATATAAACAGTAAATTCTCAGGTAAAGTTTGACAGAAGCACTATTAGGAGAAAGTTTCCTTTTTTTTTTTTTGCATATTTCTGTGAGGATTGGCAGTAAGTTAGGATACGAATACTCTGGGTCAAATTGTTCGAGGGTATTTGTAAGCTTAAATATGATGAGGGATCAAAGTGGGATTTTAAAGTATTTTAAGTCATTTAGACGTGGTGGGTTTCAGTGGTTCTTGCTCGAAGGCCAACTACAAACAGCTTACAAGAAAAGTAAAACCTTCAAAACACAACTGGGGGTGTTCATTGACAGAAGAGGAGGGATTTACCTAGTCACAGTTTTGCTGAGGCCTTAAGATTATTCAGAGAGAGTGCTGAAGATGAAAATGCAATGAGGTTATTTAAAAGACTCGAAGTTTTGGTACATGGCAAGTGAATAAGCAGAGACTAAAGTGTGCGTGAAAGCTATATGGAGAATTAACGTAAGCAAATATACTTTTCATTTGCCAGAAGACTGGAAATTGCAGAAAGGTTTTTATTTTTCAAGTGTAATGCTTAACATGTATGTTAATAGTGCTGCATTACGTATAATAACATCTGTATTATATTTCTGTATTATCTTCTTCATATTTAGCAACTACAGCTGAATATGTAAAATCAACCACTGTCCACAAGCCAAAGTCCATTATTAACAGTCAGACTTTTTTTTACTGTGCTGTGATAAATCCTGGTGTGGGGCTACAGTTGAGCGGCCAGGTATGACTCATTCTTGAACCAAGTGGCCGGATGAAGACGGGAGTGCCCAGAGCTGTCTTACATGAAACTGAAAAAATGTTCCTTACTGTATTTGCTTAGATTACTTTCTATTCTTAGCTCATGAAAGACTTTTTCAAATACTCTAGCTGGATCCTGGAAACAATTTAGCTAGAACAAACAGTCTCTAAACAAATCTGCATGTGTCTCCTAGGCCTAACCCCTATGGAAATGTGGGACCAAAATGTACTAATACTGATTTTCAGTGGCTTGTTAAGCTTTTGGCCTGCTGCCAAGCAGCAGTCTTCTCTCTTCTGCATCCCCATTTTCCAAATATTTCTGAGTGTATTTACTAGCATTTCAGCAATTTTGAGGCCAGAGAGATGGCTGTGGCCATGTCTGCATTGTTGAATAACACAGGCCATACAATCTTCCCTGTAGTCTCTATTTTAAACCCTGTAAGAGTGAGTGAGTGAGTGTAGTTACTGGAAGACATCAACTCCTTATTTAAAAGATTAGTATTGATCCATTACATCTATGAGCAGATTGTGTCATCTGTTGCAGGTGAGGCATTCTCTTATTTCAAGCCAGTATTACTGTCACAACACTGATCTCACAAATGTCTTGGATTGCATACCTGCTACTTTGGGAGCTCCCAGTCAGTCATTCTGTGTTAACCAGCCAAGGAATAGCTGTGGGTTTAGAGTCCAAAGGTGGAATAGCAATTTGTGTTTTGGAAGAGAGTTCTAGCAAAGTAGCGCATGTAACACGTGTTAGGTCTGGATTTTCTGTTTCAGAAAAAGAACTGATAGTAACAAACTTCTTCCTCCAATCCCTGCGTTTCTTCTTACCTGTTTTCACAGCTCTGGGAATCCCTAATTTGCTGTGAGGCAGTGGCTGTGTGACATTACTTTTACAGCACCTGGAAGATGTTAAAAGTCTGATTTTTCTGATGTTTTGAATTTTAGTTCATAGCAGAATAGGAGATGGCGAATTTTTTCTTTCACTGTACATTTGGAGCAGATTGCAGTTACATTGGGAGCAGATTCACTGCAGGTATGTGTGTACCTGATGAAATTCCCTGCTTTGCTGTGAGCATGGTCCAAGGTCTGTGCCCACTGTAAATAACTATTCTTTTTTCTGTACAGCCTTAGTGTAGTTTTCCCACAACACTTTACATGAAATAATAATTCTCTAAACAGTTTCTGTCCCATTGAAGATGACAAGGGAGTCCACCCATGTTCTGTACAGACACTGAGGATTTGAAAAAAGAATTAGGGAAAAAAATCTGTATGACTAAATTTGATGTAATTTGGAAAGTAATCCTGTTGCCCGATTTCGAAGTCAGTGGGAGTTTTGCCTGTTACAATTTGGCCCAACTAAGCTGTTCATAAAAGTGCCTAGTTTTCAAAGAAGCTTAGTAAAATATTACATAAAATAAAGCCAGATCCCATTAAGATCAATGGGAAAGCAAACTCTGGAAGGAACATGTGCAGCCCAAAATGGAGTTATATGCTCTCACTTCCTAAAGCTTGGAGCTAAGAACCTCTGCTGGCTGAGGTTCTGGTGTATGTAAGAGCCCTGCAAACTGAGTAATTTTCTTGGTTGGTTATCTAATATTTTTCATCTTCCCCAGTGACTGCTGGAGGAAGCCTGATGCAGACACCGATCAGCAATTGCATCCAGCTGCTAATGACAAAACTAATACAGAAGAGGGATGTACTGTGAAAACCACAGAATTGCAGAGTGGTTTGGATTGGAAAGGACCTTAAAGATTGTTTATGATGTCCAAGCTGTGGACATCACAAGATTGCTCAAAGCCTCATCCAACTTGTCCTTCAACATTTCCAGAGATGAAGCATCCACAGTTTTTCTGGGCAACCTGTTCTAGACAGTAAAGAATTTGTTTCTAATACCTAATCCAAACCTACTCTCTTTCAGTGTAAAGCCATTCTCCCTTGTCCTGTCACTACTGTCCCTCTCAGCTCCCTTTAGCCCCCTTTAGATACTGGAAGGTGCTATGACGTATTCATAAGCAACCCTAAATCTCTCAGCCTGTCTTCAGAGGAGAGGTGCTCCTTCTAAGTTTTCCTTTTTAAAAATGAGGGTTATGTTTCCTCTTTTGCAATGGGAACTTCACTGACCTGCTGTGACTTCTCAAATGTGATGGATAGTGGCTTAGCCACTTCCTCTGCCAGTTCTTTCAGGACCTGCAAATGCCTCTCATCGGGTGCCGTGGACCTTCGGGTTCCTTCTATGTTTCTGAACCTGATCTTCTCCTGCGGTGGGTAGTTCTTCATTCTCCAGATTCCCGCTTTGCCTTCTGCAAGTTCAGGGGTCTGACTGGAGCATTTGCCAGTGAAGACCAGGGCAAAAAATCATTGAGTACCTCAGCCTTCTCTTTTCCTGGGTAACCGCCTCTTCTGTTTCCTTCCAGATAGGGTTGGCATATTCCCTAGTACCAAATCTCAGTACAAATCCCTAGTGAAAATCTCAGACAAACCACTGGGTTTGTTTTGCAGCTGAGGTGAGCCACTGATTTGTGTGAGCTAATACATTCCCACAGTAAAGGTCTCACAATTAGAAAGCTGACACCTTTTGTTCATTCTTCTAAATATTATCAGAAAAGTCTCAATTCTGGATTTTTGCGTGTGATTTTCTCATGCAAAAGACAGCATGAGGCTGCTGGAAACTGGATGTTTGAGTGACCAGCACATGTGATTTTAGATCCAGAACAGCACTGATCAAAGAGAGTTCCACCCTTCCTCGGTTATGTCATGTAGGAGGGAGGTGTCTGTATTTGTGTTGGGATTCATATCCCTGTAAGACAGATTAGTACATTGATTATGGTTTACTGTGGGCAAAGTCATGATAAAAATGCTGCAAATCACCAATGTGCTTGCACAACAAAAGGCCATCGTATTGCTTGGTCTCTGGGTAATTTTCTGCAATGTTGTTGCCTAAAGTTCTGTATGTGTCTGAAGAGTAATATATTTTTTTCCCCCTGAAGATTTAAGTGGGCAGGGGGACCAAATTCCCTTATTAAGTCTTCTCGATTTTGTTAGTCCAGATTTTATAGAAGAAATTTCTCTTAGTCAGCTTAGTGTCTCTGTGAAGGAAGGTTGAGTAAACCTGCACTTGGTGTGGCCTCATGTCAGTGTAGCTGATTTACCATTTAGTGTTCGGTGGGGTATAGAAAAAAGGCTGGTGTGATAGATGACAGCATTTGTCTTCCTTTGAGCTTCTCATGCAGATACAGGTGCTGATTTTTTTTAAGGTCTCATTGAAATGAAGATGATGCTGATATTTAATCCTTTTTACCTATGTATTTCTTTCACATCTTTACATATCAAAACTTAGAGTAGTTTTGTACCTTAAAAAGCCATCTAAAAACTCCTAGAGGTCATGGCAGCAGCGGCAAAACCAGGCTGGTAATAGTTACCCTAACTAAATAACTAAAATACTATTTTCCTTCTGTGACTCCTGCCTTTCTTTTGAAAAACAAAGCAAAGCAGCTTATAAATCAGTTAAGTGTGAGGAAGTAAAACGATGGAAAAGAACGTTTTATTTGAGCACTTGTGTTGCCATCATGCTGGTAGCTGACAATAGCAATTTTTCATTGCAGAAATAATAATGCTTGCCGTCTGTTATTTAAAACATTGGGAATGAAAGAAACCTGAAGTTTATAAAGTCTCACGGAGTAGCCAGGTACAGGGCTGTGCTGAGAATGTGTACAATCACGTGCTGTTTTGCGATCAGCCATCATAGTTGCTGTGAATTTAATGCGAAGGCACAGTTGGTCCCTTAATGGGGCTACAGTAGAATATCTTTCATATGATCTGTATTTCAGGTGAATCTTCCTTAGTTTCGTATGAAATGTATTGGCTTTAGTTTATATTGTGTAGATTAAGAATATGTCCTGATGAATATAAATAAAGTGGTTAGTTTGAATTCAGACACCAGGGTTCGACCTGAGGCAGGAATACTTCATTCCGTTATAACTGCTTTCCTCCTGATAGATGCAGAGGCTGAACTATGGTTCTTTAGTGCAGTTATAATTTTCACCTTTACTATAAAGGAGAGGCACAGACATCTTATATAATACATGGCTGTGAAAATAAAGTCTATATGTGATAATTCCATGTGAGGTGAAAGGCTTTGGATACTCGTTTCTAATACTTTTTCTCTCTTTAGTGCAGAATTACAGCAATGCATTTCTAAATTTCTATGCTTGCTGTGGCTGTCTCACATGATGCAGAAGGGTGGTGAAAAACGTTCATAAATGTTGAATTTTCAGTGAATTACTCTGACTTCTGAATTTTAATGCTGTGTTAGGAACACTGGTGTTTATACGTTCTGTGATGACCTTTGCTTATAAATGCAAAGCCATCAGTTTGTTCTGCAGCATAGTATAGACATAGCTATGCTACAAACTAGCAAAACCTTACTCATTTTTCGTCTGGTGGCATTGCTTGGGTTTTTGTTTTAGACACTGAAAAATCTTGCTTTTTGCAAACAAAACCTTGCTTTGAAGAGCTCGCTTGAAACCAGTGCATGGGTTTGTTGTAGGGAATGAGGAGAAATTTGCCAGTATTTTGGGAGGCTGCTGAATTAAATACACGTGCTACTAAGAACTCAGATTTGGTGAATTAAAACTATTTATTTGTTATTTATACCACAATACATGTTGTAATCAGTCTACAAAAGCTATGCATTCAGCGATACTGTGCAGTGGAATGGGGAGAAGAGAAAACAACTGGAATTTGTTATTCATCAGGGATAACTGTTTCTTTCTTTGTTAAACCATGGAAGACACTGGCTCTTCCCTTAAAAAACATATCATGACCATGTCATGCCAGAATAATGTGCTTTTTCAGCCCATTATCCATCTCTTCAAGTTTTTTGAGAGCTCAAATGTTTCTGTTCTCCAGTTTATCAATAATTTTGCAAATCTTTGTGAAACTTCTGTTAGTATGAAAAAAGAGAAAGATCTTCTGAGCCTGCTGCAAAGTAGGAAGAGAATTACGTTTTCATTATCAAGAGCTGACAACTTTTCAGTTTTAAATATCAGATTTCGGTTTTTCAGGTGCTTTTTTTCAGCAAGTTTTAACACGTATTACATTTATTTGCTCTGACGATTGTTTTTTTTCAAAAAGGGAGTGAAATCTGGCATTTGCCAAGACGTCACTGATATAAATATCTATATTTTCTTAAAGTTCTGAAAGAATTTTCAACATTGGTGAAGTCTAGGTCACCTGAAGACCCCCGTTAAAATATTTTAGCAAGGGTGCTGTGAGTCAAATTGATGTGTACTTCAGTAGATGCCTTGGTCTAATGGTGGTAGCTTACACTCACAAGGTGGCATCAGGATGTCAGTGTTTATATTTCCAAGTCAGTAACAAATAGTTAAAGATGCAAGGATATAATAATTCTAAGTCACTTGGAAAAAATAATGTAAGCAATTTAGAGGTGATGTTAGAAAGCAGTCTGCTGTTAAATCTCAGGACTGTCAGCTGATATGCCTTTCAACACCTTTCATGATCTTTTTGAATTTTATTGTGGTAAGATCAGTAATATAAAACAGTCTTCATGGAGCTTATTATTAAAGGCTGTATTTTTTAAAAAAAAAACAATGCATAAGATTTTTGTGTAAAATTGCTTGGTGGTAAAATAACATGGTATGACTTGATAGACTGGTATGGATTATGCAATGCATATGTAATGGACAGTATACTTTTAGAGGCAGTGAAAATGAAAATACAAATGTGTTACAAAAATACAAACTTTTCTGGTTCTTCTGTTCTGGTTTGCAAAGCAGTGTCTACATTCTTGTTTTCTAAATGGATCAACCACAAATGTACAGTAATGGAGATTAACTCAACAGAGACAAAAAAATAGATTTTCTTGCACTAGACTACATGCGGTATTAGTCATATGGTTAACTGTTGACAACATGATAGGTATGAATTAATACTACTATGTTCTGTATTCAGGGTCCTGTTTCAGTTACAGAAGTTTATTATGTAACGATACTTAATAAAGTATTTTACATGGTTAATTTCCAAGGCTCTGGCATTTCTATTTATCTTTACAGAATAGTATATAATTTAGTGTCAGAAAGTAGTTCCAAGACAAGAAATACAGTCTTCTGCACTCTTAAGCAGCTAAGTCAGAGCGGAGTATAGAAGGAATGGGAATCAAAGGTTGTCGAGGCATAGTGCGTTGATGAACAATTACGAGCACAATTCTTTGCAGCTTTCAAGAAATTGATGTTTTACATTTCTCTTAGATATACAAATATCTTTCATACATTTCACTGACTGCTAAAATGTACCATTTCATATTAAGTTATCATTGTGACATAAACATGGAAATATTAAAATGAGCGTTCTGGCGTCTAGAATTGGGTTCTACGTCTGCCTGTGGGGCTGGCAGTTACCATTGAGGCACTGAGTCTGATTTTTATCTGCAGGAAGGTAGCTTAAGAAGCCAGATGATCTTAAGGTGGTTCTATGTTATGTATGATTTGTCATGTTGCACTGTAATCTATCATGGAATTTTGCTTCCTGTTACTGAGGAGTATATATCTGATATATATCTAGGCTGATTTGTAGTGTGCAGGGGTAAGGTATTACTATTAGTATTACTACTTATAAAAAATGGGTGCAAAAATGTAAGGTTGTTTCTGCTGTTGGCTATTTCTGTGCAGGAAAACAGGTTTTTTACCATTGCTGTGAAAATATGTTGTTGTTGTCATCAGCCAAAGGGGAATTTGATAAAGGCTCAGAAAAAAAAGTACTACTTGGCTACTCACAGGGCTTAAATATTATCAGACCCTGTAACAGCTTTCTTATGGCAAGGGTTTGTAACATTTCACAGGTGATGTGCCATATTACATTGTTCTTCCTCAAACTGAGGTAGATCTTAACTGGGCCCAAGAAGAAGCTGAATAAACTCCGCAGATCCAGGAGCTGAGAAGCAGCTACGTTTCCCAGGTGACAGTCTGAAGATGCTGGGTCCCTCTGCTTCTGATCTGCAGACATTCTGGCTGGACATTGTCCAAAATCCTGACATAATATTTTTTGCGCCTGCTTAGGAGGCCTGCTGGCTTATCCTTAAGCAACTCCAAGGGGTGTTACAGCACTCAAATCTTTCATACATGGTTGTGGATAAGGAGTAAGGCCCTTTGGGTCCACCATTTGCTTCTGTTGTGTGTATGAGATGTTGGAACAGTTTTGGGAAGCCACAAAGCACACGAAGAAGTTATATAAGAAGAGGGACTGTGTCTTTACCATCACAAGTAAGAGAGGAAGACATACGAGAGGGGAAAGCCCCACATTCAACGGTGAACATGCTGTGCTGTCAAAGTTGTGCCAAAACATAATCGCGTACTTGAACAGCGGATCAGCAGAACTTTTCTATATTAGAAAGCATAAAGACCTGTTCTTCCCTAACAGGTCTTTATGCTACATTTTAAATCAATTTCTAATGTTGTTACTGTTCCTCTAATTTTACGGTTAATTTTTCATCAGTTTTGATCTCGTTTGTGAACTCTCCATACCTAGATTGCAATTTTACATAACACATTTATTATGCAAGACTGCAAAAAGGATTTATTCTTTAACTAGTCCAGTAGCTGACATAATCTGAAGCTTAATATCTGTAATTAGTCAACTGATTTTTGATTCTCATTACTTTTGCTCTGCTTGGAACAGAACACAACAGCCACTCTCCTCCCAAAGCAAGTGGCTTTTTTAATTACAGGAATTTTTTCAGTGTATATAAAACCCATTTTCCATAAATAATCAGGAAAAATGTACATTCTTTACATGCTTATAAAAATTATGTAAGGAGGGTTATGAAAACGATGATGAAAAGTTCAACTTAGAAGCAGATTAACTGTTGGGTTTTTTTTTTTTTTTGATTTTTCGATAACAGTGGGTGTTTCTCAGAGTGTAAGCCCGATTGACTGATGACTTCTATTTCACAGCTGCGTATTACCAGGTATTTCTCTCCCCTCTTTCCACTTGAAGAAATAGTGCTGTGGTATTATAAAAGGCTTGTGCTACTTTGGACTAAGTGGAATCTAATAACAGCTTCCACTCAGCAGGTGACACTTTAATACTCTTTAATATCCTCATAAAAATGGAATATGAAGCAGTTGTTTGTAGATGTAAGCTGGAATGAAGAAGAAGGGCTCTTCTGTTGTTTCTTTCCGTGTGAGTTTTTGTCTGTTGGTCAGAAAAATGACTGTCTTCATGGTTGCTTGTTTTGAGTGGCTGTCTGGAGGCCCAGCTGTGGAGCACCAGTCTGAATTGGAGCCACATTTTCTCTGTTCACCTGTCATCTTGGTTCATCTAGATGTAAAGAAAAGCCTTGACCTTCTGAAATGACGTGGCATGAGCTCAGCTCTGGGTCATCCTGACTCTGGCTCCTCCCCAGGTGTTGGATGATGGAACTGAAGCTGGCTGAGCATTTAATTTTGGAAGCAGTGGTGGAATGATGATTTTATCCTGGAGTTGGAACATTCTGGGAAAAGTGGAGACAAATAAGCTGTTATTTGTAGCAAACTTTACAGGTTGAATGAACAAAGTGACTGATGTATTTGGGAGAAAGCAGAACCACCTCAACAGGTGACTGGTGTCAGTGGCTGACCCAAATGCCTGCATGCACCAAGAGCACTTGCGCTCATGCTTGCTGGAGTGAGGATTGTGCAAATCCATGGTCACTCGGGTGGAAATGTTTTTGAGAAGGAGCTGAACTGAAATAGATACAAGGATAACATACTGCTTGAGTGTCTCTCCATCTCTGACAGTGGCAGATTTGAGTGTAATTCTCTACTGGCTGGCTTTTTTTTGTGAGTCTTTTTCTTTTTTTCTAGGCAGAACAGGTGTGGGACTCACCTGTCCAAGGTACTGGTTGTCCTGGACTCCTTTCCTTGGCAGGGGAGGCTTAAAGGAAGTGGTCTTGTGCATCATGCTCTACAATTATTCCAGTGTTTCTGCTGACTGTAAAGGCAGCATTGTTTCTAAGCGTGCAAAAGTTTGATTTGAAATCGAACATGACAATAAATAGTAGGAATGTGCTTTAATATAGGAAATTAATGTGCTTTAATGAAGTAGGAATGTTACTGGCTTTTCATCTCTCATCTCTGTCATGCTTAGCCTTTGAAGGAGGATATGCGCCAGAAAATGCTAATGGTATTCTTAGTGACACTGAGGGGAGATGCACAACTGATGGGAAAGAAAAAAATCCAGAGCTTAGTCAGGTATTGCCTTTTCCCTCTCGTTGTGAAGTAATCTGAATTGAATGGAGAAATAACTGACTATAATAAAGAAGAAGCAGATGAGGTAGCAGAGATTATGCATCTGCCATTTTCAGCACTGAGAAGTGTTTACTGGAGATCAAAAGATGGTCTTATAATTTGGATCTGAATTTTGGAATGCTTCCTGCTTCCCTTCACATGTTCTAGTACAAGGTTTAAAAATTTGAGTTTTGTAAAATTTCAAATATTGATGTGCACAAAAACATGCGGTGTGTTTCAATGCTTGCCCCCAGAAACATGCTGTCTCCTTTGGTGGGAAGCCTGAGAAAATGAAGAGCTTTCAGTAGTTGACCAGCTTCACAAAAACTTTGAAACTTGATCCATAAGTAAGAGGTTTTAAAATTCGCATTTCGCTGACAGAATCGCAAGCCTGATGTGTTTGACTGTAAGGGGTATATACGTAATGATTCTATTCATGATATTAAGGACATCGTCTTCCACACATCATCAGTGATGGCTACTTACAAGATACTGTGCTTATAAGAAGTTGGATATGTATGCTTTAGTGTTTGTGGGATTAGGATTTGCCTTCACTTACTCTTCTGATTTTTGTCTAATTCAAGGGAGTTATGGGATTGGCTTCTGAAGACTGGATGTAGTGATGGCTTCAGAGACTACTTCCCCTCTTACTGGGTGGGCTGAGTTTACAACTACGTAATCATTAAAGTATAGTCCAGGAGTGGTGGAAGGTAAAGCCTGCTTGCTAGTTGAAGTTTCTGGCTTGGTAAAATTCTGGTGCAACCAAATACTTGATCTTAATTAACACAGTACCTGATGTAAGGCTGCGTTCTACATTTGCTTAATGTAGTGGTATCTGTTGCTCATTAGAGATGGATATTAGGTGTGTAAAGTAACTGTTTACAGTTGCTCTTGATATTTACATTTTCTGGCTGTATCTTTAGGCAATTAACAACAATTTAGTAATAGTTGTGCATTTCTGGGTTTTTAGTTAGGTTTATTCAACCATTTTGCATTTTCCAGACAGCTGTTGGTATGAAACTAAGGATGGAGATCTGTAATTACTTCAAAGGATACCAGAATCTCTATTATTTTCAACCCAAGTGCATAAATCTGTCACAATGTCTATTATTTAGTGGCATGAGAGTAAACTATACTTTATAATGTTGTTGTTAAACCAGTTTCCCTCCCTCCCCTGTTGTCCTGGTTTTTCACTGCACGCCTTGTTCACGTTAGCAGTGAAAAACTTTCTCATAAGTTGTAAGATAAACAATGCCCATGTTTTTGTAACGAATCTTTTCTAAGCTGTATTTTTAGAATTGTTTTGCATTCCTTCTCGGGAGGCGGAGGAAGGTGATTGACTGAATTTATATCCTATCAATTTGGAGAGGCTTAACCTCTTCATTCAATTGTTGATTGTCTGTACATATGTATATAAGTGTGAGAATAAACGAGGGCCAGGCTTTTGCCCGTTAGCCCGAGATCTTGGCGTGTGTATGAAACCTGCGTCCATGCCTAATTCCTAGTGTCAATCTGCGACACTCCCCCATTCGTTTTCTTCCTTATGTTTTGTAGCACATTATTTTCTTCAGGCTGAATTCTGTATTGGAGCTGCACAACAGTAGATCTGATCTGATTAGGGAGGTAAAAACATGACTATGGGAATACTCCTCATCTTGGGGAGGATACGCGATTAGAGGAATGGTGGGATACAGACACAAATCTGTTTGGAGAGATGTTCAGTGAGAAAATCTCAGAAATATTCCACCATATTTGTAGGCTCATAACTCACTATAAAACTAAAGCTGTCATTTTAACATGATGGTGAAACCTCAGGAAATTATCATCTTAAGGTTTGGATCCTTATCTGAAGTTCATCCAGGCTGTTACACCCTGAAGTTCTATACAGTCTGGCTGGATCTCGCATAAGAATAGGATTTTTATTTTTGTGAGGTTTTTTGCTACTTCCTGCCTCCACTTCATCTGAAAATGCTCCAAGAAAAGCCTTTCTCATCATATGATATTTCTTGTTAATATTATTACTATTTCAGAATTTCATATTCCAGGCTGGGTGGAAGTTACAAAGATGATAATTCAATTTAAAATGTGACTGTGTATAAAGAAATTTTTGGTTGAATCTTCTGGGGAAAAGCAAATAGTTTTAAAGCATCTTTATTAAAATACGCCAAATGACTTGTAGTGTCCTGGAACAGTGCCTCAAGATTGCTGTCTGGGATTGTAGAGTAGCAGGAGTGAGTGTCCCTGGTATATCTATTACCTAGTTTGCATCAAGACTCAGTTATGCTAGAGAGAATTTTCAGTGTATTCTCTGAGTACTTAGTGGACTCAACAAAAATTACTCCCAATGTATTATATGTATCTTGCACTACCGTTCTATAATTATATCAGTATTCATGAATATGATTTATTAAAATGGGGTTGTGAAAGTGTGGTGTTTTGTTTTTTTAATTTTTGGCCCTCCTCATTAAGCAATTGCAAAACATTCCTGACTGCTTATCTGCTGAGAGTCTCTGTGGTGGTCTATCCATGAGTGCTGGAGAGGTGGAAAATTCTCCTGTTGGAACTGACAGTGAGTCTACTGGCTGCAGCCAGAAAATGCCCTCAAATGTTTGTCTGAAGTAGCATATATATGGTATTCAGCTTTTTGAGAATTGTTCGGGATTCTTTCAAATAGCGATTTTGCATTGGAAAGTGCTTATTTGTTGTAACTCTTAATTAAACAATCTGTTAGTTTCCTTAGTCTACCGAGAATTTGGAGGAGGGGGCTGTGAGTTTTGCGTTTTTGTAAACCGATCATCTCTGCAGTTTTCCTGTGCAGGGATATTGAGGAAGAAAGAGCAGGAATTTACCACATTCCTCCCTGGAGATTTGGGAAACTATGGATGAGATTCAAGCCCTCACTTAGACTGAGAAGTGCCTGGAGTGGGAGACAACTGTGTACCCTGAGACAGATGAGATATAATAAACCCAGATGTCAATTTAAGTAGTTTGAGTGGGCACTCCGTGAAACACTGCCATTAAGGCAAATGTGTCCACTACCATTCCTCATAATAACTGCCTACTGTCTAGGTTTTTGGTTATAGGTAATACGTAAAAATATATTTTCTCATGGGTAAAATACTCACAAAATAAAATCTTCCACAATTTCAACGAAAAAAACCTAATTACATGGTTGTTATTATCTGGTGTAGTGGAAACATAAAGTACAGGAGAAAAAGTGTGTGTGCTCTGAAAATGAAGTATTATTCTAGAATACTGAAAATTGTCTTTCGTTACAAATGTGTTATAGCTCAGAGATTGCTCTGAAAGGAATTATTTTTCATGTTCTGTGAAAGTATTTTCAATGATGTGCAGAATGACCAAGGAGTTGGTTCCTCAATAGAAACTGCAGTTGTCCTGAGCATATCAGGGTAAAGCACATCTTGATATGAATTTTGCTGCTCAGACTATGCTTAGATTTGGGGTTTTTTGTATTGGACTACTGAGCTGAGTTGAAACTCATTAATTTTGTGGCCTATTTGTAACAAAGCTTGTGACCTGGCTTCCAGTGGATATCGCTTTCCTGACTACTACCTAGGTCCCTTGTAGCTAGCCTGAAAGAGATGAAATTGTGTCTCAGCACAAAGAATAAGAATGTTCCCACACCCTCTTATAATCTGAGAGGTGGAGGAGCTTGAGCTCCAATGTGCTCTCCAGATATTTGTTCTGGGAATAAGTTGAAACTTATTTCTTGTTCTTTCCTTTCAGAAGTTGTGTAACTTTAATGCATGTCTTTTGAAGTATCTCCAGGGCATCTTTGTGGTAGCCATTTTATTATACAGAATGAAAAGGTTTCCCATTCCAGCCTTTATCATTCGAATAAAGAGAATTACATAGGCAATAAAAGAACAGAACATTGGAGAATTGAACTGTAATTAAATATCTATTAACCCCCACCTCCCTCTTGAAAAAGCCCAACAACTTGCAAACCAGTTGATCAAGTACGAAAACATCCATGCTGTAGTAATGAGGATGCATTTGCTCCCTTCTGAGGCCGCTGTTCCACAGTGCCGTGCAGAGCATCTTTTTTTTTTTATATGAACTTTCTGTTGCAGTGCATAAACTCTAAATTACTAAACTGCATAAATATTTAAGTGAATTAAGCTTTACTGGGGGACATGCAATTCACCAACAGCTGAGATTTTCATTTTTCTATGTCCTCAAAATTGTGTGAACTGAGAGTTGTAGTGCAGGTAGCTTTTTTTTTCCTCTTTTTTTCATGAGAGAAGGTTTTAAGGAAAAATTTTAAGGGATTCCAACTATTATGATAACATTTTCATTCTACTTTGGCTCTTAGGGATTCAGTATTTCAAATACAATGTATCACCCAAGTTATTTTTGTCTGTCCTTTTGGCAATACTTAACCAGCTTTTTCTAGCTATGTTGTATTTGCAATCAAAAATCAGTGGGAAATATTTTTGTTTATACCATCTAACATTTAAGAAAAGAAATCTACAGAATTCTTGGTAGAACACTGAATTTTCTATAGGATTTTAAACACAGAGGAAAAAAAATATCATCAAATCTTTGATCTTAGGGTACTTTTATGCTGAAATCACCTAGATTTATTGTTGGTTTTCTTATTGATGTGGCTGTAACAGCAGCCATTGACAGCACAAGGGTGCCCATGAGAGTATGGCCCAGAGCAGGCTGGAACAGAGCCCATCGTTCTGGAGTCTTGCCTTGTGTCTGTGCCAGGTGGAGCACTGACTTGTCTGGGCAGCTGGCTGCTCCTCCATCTCTGCATTGTAGCATCTCTGCATTGTTGAGCCTTGTAGCCTTGCCTTTAGACTTGTTGTTCTTCAGGTCGTCTGGGACTGTATCTCTCACATTCAGCTAGACATCTCTAGCTTCTAATTTAGTCCAAGGCCATAAAGAATGGATGCCACCAGGTCACACAGAAGAATGACACTTTTAAAATAGCAAACAGCTGATATTTGCATCTTATTTTTAGCTTATTTCCTGCTGTTTTCCTGTGGCTGCTGACATCACAAAAGCTTCCTTTCTAGTCAGTTTGCTTAAAATATACATACATTGTGCATATATGCATCTTCATGCCAGAGTTTGGCATTGTTAGATTGTCCAGTGTATTTGCTTATGAGTGAAGCAGTATTGGCTCAAACTCCTTGAGAATGAGAACTGCAAGAAACTTGCAGAAGGGCCTTTCTGTGAGGCTTTTTCTTCTTCTGTGAATACAGCCCTGAGAATTTAGATGCTCAGGAGGCTGTGTTCCCAACCTGTGTGCTTGTAGCATGGGCAGGCAGACATTTCCCCTGACAGACACACAGTAGACAGTAGACTTCATTCTTGGCCCAAACACTGAATGTCTCTTCTCCTCTACTTTACAGCAAAGGATTTAGTCAACATTAGTCCCCTGTAGGACTTAATGTCAGAACGAGTCATTCATCAGGATTTACCGTATTTAACATGAACTGTAAGGGAGAGTAGGGTCTTCAGATGCTATAATAGTAATACAGGATGCTGTCCCTGGAGGTGTCATGTGGATTCTTGCTCTCTTCTTTCTATTTTTAATTCTCCTTTGAAGTGAGTTTATGGAGTCATGCAGGACTAAAAGAAATGCAACAGACTATAATTTCTTTGTTTCTTGCCCTATTCATACACTGACCAGACACTCTTCGTCTTCCTAATTTCCTATCTCCTCGCCCATATCCATTCACTTCCTGAATTTCTTTGGCTTATAATAACACTACAAAATTCATACGATTACTCATTTAGGCTTATTGTTTGCTTTTTTTTCCTGAGGGGTAGCTGATTCTCATAAATACAAGTTATTCCCGGACAGGTAAATTTTAGCACATGTAGCGTTGAAATAAAGTGTTAGGTATTACAAGGAGTTCCTAGCCTTTCATAAGCAAACATGTAACTAGAAATTATTTATTTATTCCTTGCTGGGCATTTGCTGGAGTTGGAAAGAAGAGGAATTTTGTCAAAAGCTGATTTTCTGTGTGTTTATTTCCCCATTGTTTTCTTACTGCCTGAGAGTGCAACAGAAAATTTTTACACAGTACTGCGTGTTGTGGTTCAGTCCTAGTGTCACATAATAATATTCACCACAACATCATGTCAAGTGGCAGTTGAGGCATAAATTATCCGTATTTTGTTCAAAATGTCCTGTTCTTGGCACATTTGTGTGCGTGTTTTTTAAAGAATCTGTAGATGATGAGGGAGCTCTATTTGTACTTAAGTGGCATTAGGAGATCCTGGCTGTAGCAACAGCACCCGAAAGACAAAGGTTCAGACATTGTCCGTCTGAGATCTCAGAATTTCATGTGAAGTCTCTCAGTTGCATTAGTACATGGAGTCAGTTCTCTTTCTGTCTAACTGCAGTGAGTAGCCACAGCTTCCATTAGAGGTCCTTCAGCAGAGTATCTATATGATAGACACACTCTTAGAGATTTTGTGTGGTGCACTCCGTAGCCTTCTCTAAGTGGAATATGCATATACATCCTATTTAAACTGCTCTTAATTTTCTTCTTCTCCCAGGTATTATGACAGCTTTACCCAGTGCACAGAACGTGAAGCCAACAATGCAAGTTGCTTTTGGCCAAACCCTCTTGCAGAAGGCTTTATCACTGGAATTCATAAACAGTTCTTTTCAAACTGTACTTCAGAAAAGGTTCACTGGGAAGATCCACCGGATGAAATTCTCGTAACGCTGATCTTGATCCCAGTCATGTTGACATGTGCCATGATAACACTGGTAGTATGGTGCAGCAAGAGAAGTGATATCCTGGTGTAAGTTCTTCCTCTGGGCTTTCTTTTCCTTCATTTCTTTCTTCCCTAAACACTAAGAAAGGAGGATGAAGAGGGGAACTTGGCATAAAGATTTCAGATCTGCTGAAATGGAACCAGTGAGATACTGAGATGCTCCTGTGAAAGAAGAGCTTCCTGCTGCTGCTGCTGCTGCTGCAAGTCACTACTTCTGTCTTGACCATGGGTGTTGCTGGTGGAAAACTCTTACTTCCATCAAGATTCATCAACATGGAATTCACAGGAAGCTCCCAGAAACAGTAGAGTTCCCGGGCAAATGGACTCCTTGTCTGCAAAAGGGGTAAAGTTACTTTTGTATGGGTAAAGCTGGCTGGTAAAGTTTTGCAAAGCTGTATGTGTTTAATACTGACTGTGGGGGAAGTGATATCTCTTGAGGTTTTGTGCAGGACACTTGAGGTTTTCATCTGTGAACCCTGTGTCTTGGAGAGATCACTGGCAGAGGAACTGATCACAGATTTAACCAGGTGGCAGCTTTCCCTGGAAGCTAGTCAAAATCATTATAATCAAAAACAGGAAGTNCTTCAGAAAAGGTTCACTGGGAAGATCCACCGGATGAAATTCTCGTAACGCTGATCTTGATCCCAGTCATGTTGACATGTGCCATGATAACACTGGTAGTATGGTGCAGCAAGAGAAGTGATATCCTGGTGTAAGTTCTTCCTCTGGGCTTTCTTTTCCTTCATTTCTTTCTTCCCTAAACACTAAGAAAGGAGGATGAAGAGGGGAACTTGGCATAAAGATTTCAGATCTGCTGAAATGGAACCAGTGAGATACTGAGATGCTCCTGTGAAAGAAGAGCTTCCTGCTGCTGCTGCTGCTGCTGCAAGTCACTACTTCTGTCTTGACCATGGGTGTTGCTGGTGGAAAACTCTTACTTCCATCAAGATTCATCAACATGGAATTCACAGGAAGCTCCCAGAAACAGTAGAGTTCCCGGGCAAATGGACTCCTTGTCTGCAAAAGGGGTAAAGTTACTTTTGTATGGGTAAAGCTGGCTGGTAAAGTTTTGCAAAGCTGTATGTGTTTAATACTGACTGTGGGGGAAGTGATATCTCTTGAGGTTTTGTGCAGGACACTTGAGGTTTTCATCTGTGAACCCTGTGTCTTGGAGAGATCACTGGCAGAGGAACTGATCACAGATTTAACCAGGTGGCAGCTTTCCCTGGAAGCTAGTCAAAATCATTATAATCAAAAACAGGAAGTATTGTTCTGGCAAAGAAACAGTTTATGTGTCCAGTGACTATCCACACAAGGAAATTTATCATTTATAAACATTATAAAATAGTTTATAAAATTTATTTAAGCATGGCTACTTGGAATTGTATGTCTTACAAACAAACTCTGGGAGGATGTACAGGTCTTAGTTTACAGAGCTGGAAAATGTGAGAGGAAATTTGATGATTATAAATACGTTGAGGAGTAATGAAGAAACTATCATATGCCAGACTCTTTATTTTTTCTCTTTTATAATTATTATTCTTGACAACTTGTGTTCACTGTATACTCCCCACTCTCACTTCAGTTTGTGCAAGTGATATCTTACAAATAAATATAAAGGTGTCATGTTGGTTGAGGTGCCTTTCGGAGTATTGTACATAAATAATTCCTCGTCCTGTGAAGAGTGTGGGAACTAAAGTATGAACATCAAAACTTGGAATAGAAGTAGGATGAAAGAGAAAAAATTCAACTCAGAAATCTTAAAGTTATGTAATAGTTGAAATAAAGATCATATGCTCAAAACAAAAGAACTCTCTGTTGCAAACCTTCCTTTTACAAAATGTGTTTCAGTCCAATGCTGTTGTATGACAAGTGTGCAGGATCTGTTACAAGTGACTCTTCATTTTTCCATGCCTTATGCACACAAATAAAATACAGTTGAATGGCCGAGTAATTGTGTTTTATATATTTTATAGTTAGATTTTCTCCTTTAAGATTCTCGCTCCGTGTTCGAGACTTAAGTCTGTGAGTATGAAAAGCATTTCTGTGTGTGAATTGAGTTACAAGTGCTCAATTTACTGGATTATTTATCTACATACATTGTATATAGATAAATAAATAATTCCTGTAAGCTGTATTGGTTTGTTTTCACGTCCTTTCACAAGGGTTGAAGGCACCAACTTGTGTTTTCATTACCCTAATGTTGGAATGATTCAATTTCAAAAGTGCTTCCTGTGTGTTTTTCCAAAGACTCTTTCTCATTCTCTAGATGCTAGCAGAAATTTCTCTTTGTGAAAAAGAAGGGTAAAATAATGTACTAAGGATTTCCATTTAATTTTCTATTAAACTGTTGTTTTCTGTATTAAAATGCTTTGAATCACCAGAACTAGTGGTCAATTAAAAAGCCCAACCCATTCATTTTATCCAAAATATTGTTTGATTAAACATTTTCTGTGGCCAAAACCAAACAATCTTACTTTCTGCATGGAGTTTCATTTTAATCCTCATTTTACTTAAAGTTTAGCAAGCTTCAAGGCAAGTTTCAAAACTTTGGTTTGGAAACCACATAGCAAAAATTTTGACTTTTAAAAAACACATTCATTTCAACCTAATTGCTGTATTTGGGGCAAATTCTGGACCATTTCTGAGTCATTTGAAATTGTGTTCACCTGATGAACAGGTTGCCTGAGAGATACCAGTCAGCTTAATTCATAAGCTTAATTTATAAAACAGGTTGGCCTGGGTACTAAGTGAAGAAGAAAGCTTGATGACTTTGTACCAGCAGATGTGTACTGTGGTCTTTAAAAGAATGTAGTTTAAAAAATCTCTGTTTCAAAGAGTCTTTAAAAATGTAAGATCCAAAGAAATAGAAATAGTAGATTTTACTTCATGTGCCATGGAGTAGGGGTAGAGGATTCTGTCACTAGTCTGTGCTCTGGAGGTGAAAATTTAATCATTGTTGTGTGTCTTCCTCATCCAGGTGTGATCTTCCATTAATTTTTATATAGCTGAAGAAGGTCAGAGAAGTTGAAACCGTGTGCAGGAAACAGCACAGGTTACTTAACGTCATCTCAGTGGTTAAAATTTAAGAAATATTTATGATGTTTTTAGGAAAAAAGCAGCTGCAGTAGTCAGTTCTTAACAGTTGTGTACATTAATAGGGACCCAGAATGATAATTGTTGAATCTTCTGACATAGGTTGTACTATGTGTTAATGAGAGTTAGTGATTATTATCTGTTGTATGGACCTTGCTACCTCTCCCCCAAAGCCGTTCCCATTGGCAAGAAAATCATACCTGGTACCAAGAATCTAGCTCATTTATTAATTGCAAATTAATCTGATGTCACAATAGAGTCTCAGGAATAAAGATATTCAAAAAGAAAGAAAATAACTTGTTCAAAATCCTTCCTAGAACTGGAAGAGTGGTTGACCCCCAACAATGTTTAGGCCAAAAGAGAAGTGACAGTTACCTGACGTTGCTAATTGCTGTGAGTTGTGGGATTTTAGCATTCAGTAACAACTGGGGAAGTGTGTATTTCCATGGGGTATAAGAGCTTCAGCAAAGAGTTAACGGAAGAAGATGATGAGTAGTAGGACCAAGACAAAGGCAGAGAGGGCTGTCATCTCTTTCAAGAAAAATAGCAGGAGGCCAAAGGAGGAACAGAGCTGCTTCAAGGCAAGGACAAAGATGGTCAAGAACACAAAAAAATTTGGTACTTTCTTCCGTGAGTATGACCTCACCATAAGCAGGTTAGCGGCGAATGTCCCTCAGGGCGTTGGTAAGGAATGGTGAGGAAATCCTGCATGCTCTCGCCTCTGTCCAGTGTTCATGTGGAGGGAATCAACAGCCTCTTTCATTTCTGGCATCCCCACAATTAAATGGATGTATATGGTGTAAATGCCCTTCTACACAGACTGGGCATCCAGATGAATTTATGGGAGTGCTCAACAGGTGTGCCCCTTTTTTGACTGATGTGAGTGGTGTCTCTTCCTGTCTAAATGTCGTGTGTGGATTCTGGCAGCAGGTGTCTACCTGCTCCAATGCGTGGGATCTTTTGGAAACTGAAGCAAAGTATGAATTTTGCGAGGCAGCAAGATGTAATACTGCAGTGCTGGACATTATTTTGCTTAAGCCTTGATTGTCAAAAGCATGAGGGTATTTCAGAAAATGAAAGGTCCTGACCTGTATTTGGAAAGTCTGAATTCCATAGGAAAAACAGAAAACATGGTATTTTTTAAACTGATGGGTGGGTTGGAAGGGTAAGGACAATTAGTCCTTATCTTAGCAATTAGACTGTCATTGCTTCTGAATACAAGAAGAATGGAGCTCTGTCTTAATACTCGGAAGTGGAAATAGAAAAAGCTATTGAATTTTAGTTAAAGAGTCTGTGTTTCTGCTACTCTAACAGAACTTTGAAATAAGAAGCTGAGACCCTCAAATACCTCTGTGGATTTGATAAGAAAAGCAAATTTTCGGCACAGTAGGAAATCTGAGGAGCGTTGAGTCTACTACCTTGTCTTTGGCTAAACTCTCAGGAGAGCATTTTGAAAGGACACAAATAGTAATGGTGCATGATGGGCATAATCTGTCCACACCAACTGTGCCAAACAGTCGGGGAGCGGAGGCAGAGCCAGGTGGTCACAGGCAGTAGTATAGAGGTACCACCCTGCTTAGAGTTGGCTGTGAGAGCTGACTCTGCTCAGAAATGTCTGGAGACATCAATGTGGTGCTGTACTCGGCTTTGAGGGATGTGCCTTTTTGCCTTATGCAGAAACCATTGCTGGTGTGATGGCCTGACTGCTGGAACGGAAACAGCTTGAAATGAGTTTGTAAAAGATGTGCCTTTGTAGAGTTTTGTGGGAGTCTGTGTATACAGACAAGACTACCAGGCATGTTACTGAGTATTTTTGGAACCTGCAGGGCTGGCAGCAGCATAGCTGGAATTACTCCTTAAGATTTGCCATTCATATATAACTGAGTTCTGTCTAAATCCTTCAGGGTGGGATATTATTTTCTTCTTAAGTTTTTATGTCTAGGGTGTTGGTATCTGCATGAAAATAGGATCTTGTACCTCATTTTCATCACATTCTAAGGGAGACACGTGGTTTTGGTGAGATTAATGGTCAGAAATCCTCTCAACCATCAAATGAATCCTAGTGACAGTTTCACTCTAGCGTCAGCTACAATGTAGACATCCAAATTACAGAGGATGTTAATCATGCTCCCAGGCACCTTAGACCTCTGTTCTTCAGTGCCATGTCTGAGTAGGGAATAATCTCAGAAGGATGCTATGAGGATAAGAAAGTGAATGATCACAAGTTACTTAAAGAATATTGAGTTGTGGAACATACTTACAACAATCTAATGATTCGAAACAACAGCAATTAGAAAACCAATGGGAAATACATGCAGGGAGAATTTTCCTGATTCAGTCTGTTTGGCTGATTGTTTTTGTTGTTGTTAGTTTTTTTATTTGCAGCTATTCTTTTTTAAAAATTAATGGATTAGAGGGGGGAAATATGGAGCCTGTGCCTGTTAAAGCAGAGCCCTAAGTTTCTGGAAAATGCCATTGCATTTCTCATCTATGATTAGCATTAACATGGGTCTTTTGTCATCTTCATTCTCCTGCTGCTCAGAACAGCAGGAGAATGCAATTTTTGCTTGACAGTTTCAATACCATTAAAGATTCAGAATGACAACAGTGGAAGCTTTTTAGCACATAGCTGCTTAAAAGTGAAATATGTTGAGTGACTTGGAGACTATCTGAATTATTCTTGGAGAGCACACCAGGGAACTGCATAGGTGTAGAGACAGTGAGTGGGAACACAGATAGTTCCACTGGCACAAATCACTTGATATCCTAGGAAATTATGATACATTTAATTGCTCACCTCATAAAAACAACTTTAGCTTGTCATTCAAAAACAACTGGAGAAAACCTAATTATATATGTAAATACGTACCTTATTTCTCCCTACTCTTCGACTGGACTGTAACGTAACTGCGAGGGGATGTGCTGCTCTTTTCCGGCTAATAGTTGTAATGCATTATGGAGACTCCATGACTGTGTGTGAGTAGTATATCTGCTTAACATTTGATACATAAGCACATTCTATATAAAATAGAAAAAGTTATGTGGGTGCCTGTCACTGTAAAGAGGGAACCCCACTGGTTTATGTGTGTGAGAAGCCATTGGAGGCATACATGCCTTATCAGCACAGTTCAGCCCCTAGCAAAAGAACAGAGCCAAGCTTCATTAGAACCAAGACACTTGGGGAGACCAACTGGTGTCAGTCTTGGAGCATGCCTGTATCTGATCAGACTCTTGTAACAACAAAACATTCAGATTTTGACAGATAATACTGATCAATTGTTGTAAAAGCAAAGATATGTATTTTATGAGAATTGAACAGATTGTTTTGTTAGGAACTTGGATAGGAACTAAATTTGAAAGAGCACATTCAATCATTCTTATTTCAAATGGCTGTAATGAGACTTGGATTTGTGTGAGCTGTAGAAATCTAATTAAACTAAATATTCGCTTCTAGATAAAATAATGCATGCAAAGTTACACATTGATTTTTAAGGTGGTCTCTGCCCTTTGCATGAATTTTAACTTGAATGAAGGGATAAGGGTAAGGAAAAAAATAAAAATGCCAGATTATATTATGAAGTATCAAGACTTTTGCTAATTTATTTAAATAATTTTTTTAAAATTGTTTTGGTTTATTTTGCAGTTTTGACTTTGTATGAAAGTACATTGCTTTCTTTAAGGTCAGCATGTATCATTTTTCAAAGGCGTGATGGTAATAGCACAGACAACTGGTGCCTTGCTTTCTGTTTCATTTTAGATGAATATATTGGACCCAGTTGTGTCAGAGTCCCAGTAGGAGCCAGCAGACCTGAGGGAACGGCCAAGTCAGATTTTAAAGGAAACCTTTAGTCCTAGTGGGGCACTGTAGTAGAGTGCTGCTTGGGGCTGTCTGGAGTCACTCTGCAGACTGAAAAGCCTCACTTGGGAAGACTTGAGTTTGCTGTGTTTTGACAAAGAAAATAATTTTTAAGGACCACTATTAGTAATTGAGGTCACAGTTTATAGAAACTTTATAGGATCAGCATCTTAGAGACCTGTGTACTGGGATCCTTGTGCTGGGATTTTGAATAAGCGCATTCCCACGAGTTTGAGTCTCTAAGGAGAGAGATTTGCTTAGAGTATAACATTTGTGAGGTGGTTGCAATGAATTTTCCTGTCAGCAGGGAGTGAATCTCAGTTTTCTTGGACTGCCTAATTTGTCCCAGTTTATTTCAAAGTGAATAGCTCTGCCAGTAAATTTTACCCTTTTTAGGAATTAATCTGGGTATTAAAACTACTTCTTAAAACATTTGGAGAAACACCAGTATTTGACAATCATGTTGGCAGAATATCTGCAGACTATCTGTTTTTTCCTTTCAACAATTTCGTTTTGCTAGCAAAAACAGCATGTTTTAGGAGTACTTTCTTGAGCAGAGTAGCAGAACTGGCAGTCCTTTTTAATAGCTAAAGCCTTAATACTTAACGAAAAATGGTCTGATAAATCTACCACATATAGTTTCTTTTCCTGAGGAGAGCATAAGAAAATCAAACCATTAAGCATAATTTCAGTACTTCAGATGTGGTGATTGATCACTGGATCCTCTCCATCTGCATGCTGTATCTAATCTGAAATAATAATGAAATTATTTTTATTTAGCTGCAAAAAGTGAAGGAAAATGCTTCTGACTCTGGCTGCATACTTTGGTAGATTATAAAACTGAAAGATATGATGTTTTGTGTAATATGCAGTACTGTCAGTGTATAATCTAGGGTAACAGTTTAGAAACAGAAATAAAGGACTGTTAATAGGTCACAAATATTTCTAATGGTGCAAAAGTGTACTAATGAAACAGGAGAGTTTTGCTAAGGAAAAATCAACATTATAACATTTGCTTACATAAAGGATTCAATACGATAGTTTATGATGCCAGTTAAAGCTTTCGTTAGAAACTAAAACCCAAACCCTGGTGAAGAGCTGGGATACAGTTAGATGAATGCTTGGGAAAGCAAAGACCTAGATCTGCGTCACTTGCTGAAGTTTCCCAAATGTAAACAATGTTTGATTTGAGTCTGTCAAATGTATTTGCCCTGCTGTGGATTGCTATCATTAATTGTCCTGGGTTCCAGAAGTTTTAAGAACATTAAATTCAAGAGAACAAATGCAGCCAGTCACATACAATTATGAAACAGTGCAACTTATGTAATGTGTATTCCAGAGACCATAATGCAGTCAATTCTGTGTTGAAAAACCCACATTGCTCATCAGTTTTTCTTCTTTTTTCTTCTTTTTTTTTTTCTTTTTTCCTTTTTTTTTCCCCCACAAGTATCACTGGTCACAGTATAGTGTTATCTGTTGTATTACCATTTTAACCACAGAATGTCTGTTGACTTGAAGTGAAATCTAGAGTCTTGAGTAGTACAATTGAAAGATTTTTGTGTCTGGGGTACATTATCGGCTGTTGAAACAGGGGTTAGTTACGAATTGCAGTTTCTCTGTTCTTAAAAATCAAGTTACCTTTAACTTGCGTGCCTCGCTTTAGGCTCGCAAATGTGAAAGTTTTGATTTCACTTGGTTAGAGGTGAGTTAATTGTATAAGTCCAAACTGTGTTTTGCATTCTCTAATTGTATGATATTTATAGAGCATTATGAAAATGCTGATTTTCTGCCAATATACTTTATGGTAAGAAATCAGAATTGGACTTCCTTGCTCTCAGAGGAGTAACAAAAAGGGTCAGCTCTTTGCCTGGAGACACCAAAAGATGTCCTTTTTTGTGCAATTAATATCACTCCAGTTGCTATGATGAGAAGTTTCAGGGAGAATGATGGTAAGAAGTAGATCAATGCTTCCTTTCTGTTTGGCTCAAATGCCTTTGAGCCCAATGGCAAGGATGTGCTGCAGTCTGGAGAATTTGAAGAACAAGAGCTTTGCTTTTGGACCACTGCATGTGCCTGTCTTAACAGTCTCCTTTAATGAGGTTAACCTGCATTTAAGCTCAATGGCTTTAAACAAATGTTGGTCAAACATTATCTCCACCACTGCATTTCTTAGTTCTTTTTCATTCTCAGTGCAGTCTACAGAGTCTTAAAAACTTTTGCCCTTCAGAAATACACCAAGCAACATTTAAGGTTCCTTTAAAATGTTGCTGGTATTTATAAATCTTAGCAGATGGAAAATATTACCTATTCCCCTTTATCTTGACTTCTAGATAGGTTAGAAAGATATGTATAAGGAGAAGTCAAAAGTAACAGATGTATTTTCTTGAGAAAAAAATGACAAAGTTTCCATCTGATGTAAAACTTAGACATTTTGCAGCACCTGTAACAAGTGTGGTGTCAAAAATAATATAATCAATGTATGTATTCATTTAAATTTTTATTGTATTTCTAAAATTAATTTATGCAAAAGTTATAGACTGATGTTTTCCCTTGGTTTCTAAATTTCCCTAGTATATTAAAGTACACTGTATATTGTACGGAGGTTTTTTAACACAAGTCAGGACACGAAGGATGAATTTGTCATACTTATGTTCTTTTGTGCCCAAAGCTATTATTAAAATCAAAGTGTTCAGAGAAGAAAGGCCAGTGCAGTAACCAACTGGACCACCCAGCTCACAGACAAAAATAGAGCATCATTCTCTTTGTTGAATATATGCTATTCTTGCTCCTGGGGATACATAGTTGGAGGGAAAAATGTGGCTGTTGTTCTTCCAAATATTTGTTATAAATGGAATGCACCATTTACCCTTCTGTAAAGTACTATCCAGAGTAAAAACCTTGGAATAAGAAAAAAAAAATACAGTTCATGGTGTCTCTTATGAAGCATTATTTCAGTGCTCAAGGATACAGGCGAGGGAATTGATGCCTGTCTGGTGGAATTTGAAAATGTCCAGACATACAGTGTGATGAGCAACCAGCAAAAGTTGGCTCTGCTTTGCACTTCTGCAATGCATTTGATTTCTGGAGAATGAATCTGCTCCTTAGGGTAGATGGTTATCACTTGTAATTCATGTATTAGGGTTTCCAAGTAATTTTTTAAAGTATGACTTCTAGGAAGTGCCACCTTTCACTGATATCCAGCCCAGAGAATATACATCCATGATGAAAACAGAGTATGACATTAAGAGTAAAGTTTTCTGTAGAAGGTCTTTCCTGCCACCATAGCTTGCCAGCCAGATCACATCGCAGGCCTGTCCCTCTAGCCTGGTAGGTCCCTGCCACCACACCTGGTTATGTGCCACAGGAATGAGGGCCCACTGCCTTGCCCTTGCTCCCTGACACCTGTACACCAGGGAAACACTGATTAACTTACACATGCTTTCATGCCTCAAAAGGACATGACATTGTTCTCACAAGCTGGTGATTACCAGCAACAGTGAGATGCTTCTGTCACATTCCATTCCGTTAAATAAACCCCTACAAATCTGAGTGAAAGAATGCATTAGCAGTATGTAACATAAGAGCAATCTCCAGAGCAAATGTCACTTAGTGTTTATAAGTTAATGGTAGTAAGAGCAGTAGAGCTAAATTGCCTGGTTAACCTGGGAGTGTTTTAATTGAATAGAAGCCAGAAAGCAAACTTGCATTGAAGTGCAATCCATTATAATGCAGTACACCAGGCAATACTCCTAGGGTGGCATATAATCCTCGATCTGGGAAGTTGTTTATTTTTGCTCAAACTTTTAGTGTCTTTGATGGATTCACTTGCTTGTAAGCTTGTGCATTTCCATGGTTCTTTCCTGACTGACTGTTCTTAAACGACTTCAGAATCTGCTTATGCACCACTGAAGTCAGTTGGGTTGATCTGCTGACCTGCCTTTGGCTGGATCATGCCAGAACTCTGACATGTGTAGAGCAAAATTTGGATCCAGCTCTGGAACTGATGGAAGAGAAAGAGCAATGCCAAAATAAGGTTTGGCCTCTGACTGATGTTGAATTTTTGATTCTACATCGATAACCCCAACTTGGTCTTTTGAGTGCCATCACAAATGCAGCCCCAAGTATTGTGAGGAAATTTTGCCCTTTTTGGTGACTGAAGGGAATTAAAACACAAGGGAATATTTCCAGCTGCAGAAGAACTTTCAAAGCAGATACCTTCTTCTCTCATCAGTCATCAGTCATTGTGGAAATTATTAGTGTGTGTGCTAGTGGTCATTATGTAGACACTAGCCTGGTAAAAAGTTTTGGTTTCGAAGTAAGAAATAGATGAGATATAAAACTTATAGAAAAAAAAGGGCTGAAACCATATTGTCCCTTACAATATCTTGTCTTTCAGCTTTGTAGATATTAACAGAAAATACACCTGAAATCACAGAAATCTGTGTCAAACATGTCTCCTTTTTTTGAAAACTGAGTACAAGTTCCTGGTAAATTCTCCCACTAAACATGGTGTATCTGAGACAGCCATAGGTGTTCCAAAATGGAAGACTGCTTGTAGTGGTAAACCATGTATTGGACCAGCAGCAGTCACTATGAGGCATGCTGCAAGCCACACATTTCCGGGGCCTGATGATCAAGACCAAAAGTTAATGACTGCTGCTAATGTCACCAAAGCATACTGTTCCTTAGGATCCCACCAAAGACTGTTCGTATCAGAGCAATCATTTCTGTTCTCCCAGGGTCATATGACCAGCTTCCTCCATTTTATTTCCACTCTCTGTGGTGAAAAAAGTGCCTGAGAAAAAAAAGAAAATAAAAATATTTAGAGCTTTGGGTTATGTGTTTCTCTCTTAAGAAACTGCAGGGTTCCTGACTGCTGCAGTGGATCAGAAGTGTGCAGTAACTGCTCTCTATTTATAGTCCTCCTCTGAGACTGGGATTAGACTGACAAGGAGTCAAGCATTTGACAAGGACAATGCAGTTCATGAAAAACCTACATGATGGCTTAGGGTCACTTTTACTGTAGCTGGCTTATAATGTAATTCAGAAGAAAATTAGGTAATTTTTTTTTGACTGGCTTGTATTTTGGTGGAGTTCCAAAAAAGAAGAAGAATCCCAGGCAAGTTAACTCTCACTATGTGAGTGACTCCACTAATACTTAATGTGAATGTCCTTAGTCTCTACCTTGGTTTGCGTTCTTTTCGCTGGTGTTTAAGTGCACACCCAGGTTTCCCATGCACCATTTTGTCTATGTGGACCAGGATGGAATGTTGGCCTGGTAGATGTTTGACCCTTTATTCACTGTGGTGCCTGAAACCTACTTTGCTTTAAGGTGTATAATATAACTACTGAGCTCAAGGGAGTGATTTGATCATTTCTCAATAAAGTACTGTGTTTTGGATCTCTGCCAATACAGTCAATATCAAGGACATTAGGGGTGGCACCCAAGTTATAAACCCATGGCAAACAATTAGAATAGAGGAGTCTACCACTTCCTATTGACTTCACAGGTCTGGACAGTGGGAGTCCTGCATCTGTACATACATTATTAGAGGCACACAAATTCTCTTAGATGGTCTGTGAAGAAAACTGTTTATATCCCTGGTTATGTACTCTTCCATATTTGTTTCTTACGTAAGGGAAAAAAAAAAGAGAAGAGGCCATGGAACACTGATCATGCTCACTTGCTTTCACATCATGCATATAAACTGGTATGGCTACTGCAGAACATGAACTACTATTATTTAGCTCAAAACCATGGTCAGAAAGTAGAGTAGTGGAGTCCTGGTGTGCTATGTGTGTGTGTGTGTGTGCGCACAACAAACTCACAGTTACGAATACTGGAGGATTTTGAGATGAACCAAGATAATCCATTAATGAAACACAGCTCTAAGGGGACAGAAATTTGCACCAAAAACCACTAAAATAATTAATTAATTATTTGTGTGCTTATGATAATTATTTTAAAATAAAAGTCTGCAGAAGTAAGAAAATTGCCACTTACCAAGTGCATAAGTAATAGTACTAGAGTTGCGTAGTCCAATGACTCTGGAAAAAATTTTCATTTTTCTGGGGAATATTTATTGGTGATCAAAAGATGAGAATTGCACCGTGATAGTCTTTGGGAATTATCCTTTATTAATTTTGAGGATATCACAGATCAGTGAGCTTAGCCGAATGGAAACAAAAGCATGGAGTAGACTTGGCAGTAGTTAGTCATAATTTGCTTGATTTTGTTCAAAACAAAGTTATTTTCAGTTAGATGGAAGTATATTCATGTTGTTAGTAGGAAAAAACACAGATTCATGTTTCTGCCGAAGTTTTTTTAAACCACTGATGACAGAGTGATGCCAAATAATACATCACAGATTTTGTATGAAATGCAGTATATGCTGTGAAGAGTCTTGGGTTTTCAGATTAGTTTCTTTTCGTAACCACATTTTCCCTGGTGCATAACATAGACTCTGTAAATATTAAGCATATTTAATAGGTACAAAATTCTAATCCCGTGAACTTCGTCACACGAAATATGGTTAAACTGTGGAACTTACTGCCCCAGGCATTTGTAGAGATAGATAGCAGCAGCAAAAACCAAAATGACTTACTGTATGGAAATGAAGAATATTAATGTTACCAAAGCATACAGGAGTCATTGGTAATTTTGGAGACCATGTAGGTTTCTGCCTTGAAACCTAAATAAAAAAATGGGTAATGGGGAGAGTGGCTTTGACATAGAAGCAAGTAATTGTGTGAATGCTTCTTGTAATTCATGTATAACTTTCAACTTTCATTTGGTCTCTTTAATCCACAATATATTTGGGTTCTTTTACCAAGTCAAATAAATATATTGACTGCTGGAGATTGAGAAGGCATTTTAGAATAAGTACTAGCTTTCCTGAGTATGATCTCGGAGGAGAAAATAATAAGCTGTCATTTATTCTAGAGAAAATTGTACCTGAAACTGAAGTGAAATTTTCCCTAAAGGAGCTGCTTCGGCTCATTGGCCATAGCAGATTTCTGTGGGGGTGAAAGGGAGGATTAGAGAAGGGGAGAAGAGTTCTCAGCAAATACAGCCTCAAACATTCCCCTGCTTTTCCAAAAGAAAAGCTACTGAGAATTAAAAAAAATAAAAATAAAAAAGTCTGGACACATCCAAGCCTGATCTGGCTGAGAAGTAGCTGGCTGAGGTGTTTTAGTGTAAGTCTGCTTTGCCAGACATTTAATGCTTATTACAGAACAAGCAGGTTACAAGTCAGCTAATTTCAAGAAACATTTTACATGTTTGCAGTGTATGTGAAGTGCCAGCAATCCTAGAATGGGCATGGGATGGCTCTGGCAACCAGCAGCTACTGATCACTTGGATCTGTAAATCTGAAGTACTTTCTGCATTAAGCAATATGCTTTTTTCTCTGCAAACCAAATGTGTTTTGGTCTTTGAGAGGACTTGAAATTATATGTAAGGCAAGTGGGTTTAGACTGGATATAAGGAAGAGATTTTTTTTGTGATGAGGGTGGTGGGACTTGGAACAGGTTGCCCCGAGAAACTATGCAACTATGCTCCATCACTGTAAGTTTTCCAGGTCTAGTTGGATGGGGCTTTGAGCAATTGGATCTAGTATGAGATACCTGTTCACCTGGCAGGGGAATGGGACTAGATGATCTTGGATAGACCCTTTTAACCCAAACCATTCTGTGATTCTGTGTTTCTATTTCTCTTCTGGCTTAATTTTTTTTTTCAATTAAAAAGACTTCTTTTTTTTTTTTTTTTTTTTTTTTTTTTTTTTTTTTTTTGTGTGAATGAAGTGGTTTGATGATTTTGTATTTATGTTCCTGGACTGCCTTGGTTTAAACATATTGCCAAATTTCCCAAGATAGTTATGCTGATACTCATATGTCTGAAATAATGTTTACAAAAGTAGCATACTTACGACTTCAGAAGAATGCAAACCCTGTGTGACTGTGGATCAGGTACTGAGTTTCCTTTTAAGCTCTTTATTCACCATTTTCAAAACTTCTCAGTAAAGCAACTGATTTTTTTTTGTCATGAATTGTGAGGATTGTTTCTTTGTTGCCTGGTCACAGGCTTGCTTACATAACCTAATCTACACGATCCTCATTTCCCATTAGATTAATACCTGCCTAAATTTCCTTGTGATTCTTTTTCTCAATCATGCTGCAAATTATGAGGAAAGCAAGGTCAAAAGTTGATTGCTACAGTGGTTTTGTAAGTAGTTGCCATTTCACTGGCCACAAATAACCTGAAATTATTGTAAGAGTTTGATTCATCATCACAATATGCCAATTTTTTTCTGCAGTAAATCCACTGATTTGACTGAGCAGCTCTGAAATAAAGACTCAAGGTGATGAATTATGGGTTTTGTCGCTTTTTTCTTTTTATTTTCTGAATGTAAAAGTTATATAGTAAATAATGTTTGTTCTTCACAGAGTCGTTATGTGGAGAAACATACTTTCCCTGAATGGAAAAGATGCAAACTTGCAGCAGTTAAAAGAAAAGCATCAGAGTGTATTGGATAGCTCAGTGAATTATTTGCTTTGCAGTACTGCTGTTGACATTCTTGCCTCTCTCAGGACCTCTTTGGAAATATATTAATATATCTTTTGGGGAGGAGGTACATGGTGAAGAGCTAGTGAAGGGATTATACTTTAATAAATTCGGGACTGTATCTTGGGTATACTTTGTTCCCATAACCAAAGAGGCAACTTCCAGAATCAACTGATGTGGTCTATGATTTCCTATTACCTTCAATTGGCCAACTTCTCAGAATCTGGACATTTAGTACTTCCTGAAACCAGGAAGGCTAATGGCAGAACCAAGCCCTCTGAACTTAGCTCGAGTGCCCTGTCCCTGGGACCTTCTTCATTGAAGGTGTTCATTGGGTGTTCATTCCAATTAATTTTTCAACTCTAAAAATTTTTACCCTGTTCTACTACTTCCAGTGCTTTCATTCCCTCTTGGATACAGACATGTTGTTTATGTTCTAATTCAGCTTCCTCTTGTGAATTAGTTTTCAATTTTGCAAATAAACTTAAGACAATTGACTCTTGCTGACTTTGTGTTTCTAATAACTGAAACACTCATTTGGCTTCTGCTTTCCTTACCCAAAGAACACACTGTGATTTTGTAGGCCTGTCTACTGAGGTGGTCCCCCCAGTGAGGACAGCTGTATTTTACTAGTTGGCTGTATGGATTCAGTTATGCAAGGAACATAAAAATTCCCTTGGACTGTTTACAAAGAGTGCTATATTATTAAAAGAAAAAAAAGGTAATATTTATATTGTTTTAACAAAACATTTTCTTCTTTGCCATATATGAGGAAGAACCCTGTGATATGTCTTACTTCACCAATGTAATCTTCTGGGAATCAGTAAGGGTATGACAACTTAAGTCAAGCTAGTAGTGCCAGGTAATTAATGATAAGTGTTGTGGATGGATAACAACACTTAAAATGACTTGGATGGACAATTCGATGGGTATTTTCTGTTGCTGTGCACAGAACTGCTGACATCCACATTTATGTTGCAAACTGTACAGGGAAAAAAATATTAGTGACTTTTGTCAAAAATTAAAAATGTAAGTCTTACAGGGCGTACATCCTGTTTTTGTATTAGTCTTTAGGCTACAATATGCCCCCTTCTGTTGCATGATGAAGATTTTTATAGGTTTGTTCATGTTCCAGTTCTTTACAACATTTTAGCTGCCTGTTGAGAAATCCATCCTTTGGCATTTTATACTTGTGTGTCATGCAGAATCCTGATAGTCACAGTTTGCAGTCTGCAGCAGAACTGAATTTTGTCTTCCCTGGGGAGCAGAGTTTCAAGTTGCAGGCCTTTTCCTGACAAATTCAAAGATTCTACGTCATGGCAGACATACAATCCAAAATTTATTTGGTCTTTGGAAAAATCTATTTGGCTTGATGCAGACTGTGACTTTTTCCTGCATCAGATAAATCCTGGCTGGGGGACTGTGAATGTAGTATGCTATGTACAGATGGGTTACTCCATGTTAGAGTCTTCCATGTGCTCACTTCCTCTTTCTTCAAAGCAAGGCAATAGACTTTCTGTAATAAGGATGTGTCGGGTCTAACATAGTTTCTGAGATGAATTCTTTGTCTGTATCTGCCTTATCTATTTTTTCCCCTTGGAAAGCTCATGAATGTATCTTTGTTACATACCTAGGATGGTGCTTGAATTATAACCGTGAGTAATTGCATGGAAAATCATGTACTTGCTCTATGGCCCCCAAAGTAAATAAACCAACAACTCTCCTGTGCGTAGTTAGTTTGCAAGAAATTGCTGCAATAATCAAGAGAAGCTAAGTGATGAACAAAGACAGGGCAGTGATATATACATTTGTTGAAATGTTGATTTTGCAGAAATGAGTCCTTGTTTGGAAACTTAGGAGATACAATACAACAACTGCTTATTGAAGGTGAGCTTCTGGTTTGAGAAATTATAAAGTTGAAGAGAAAAGTAAAGGAAAGTGAAGCTATTGTTGCCACTCTTATCACTGGTGGTACCAAACCGAAGCAAGTTTGGGTATTCCTGAGTGAAAGCATTTGGAAGACTTCGAATAAAACAGACCTTTTCAGGGGTCTGAGGTCTTCCACTTACAATAATCCTGACGTATTTTTAATGCAAGTGCTTGACAACCTGATTGGGATTCTAGCACATTGTCGCCCTGGTTTTTCACTGCATGCCTTGTTCGCATTAGCAGTGAAGGACTTTCTCATAAGTTGTAAGATAAACAATGCCCATGTTTTTGTAACGAATCTTTTCTAGGCTGTATTTTTAGAATTGTTTTGCATTCCTTCTCCGGAGGCGGAGGAAGGTGATGGACTGAATTTATATCCTATCAATTTGGAGAGGCTTAACCTCTTCATCCAATTGTTGATTATCTGTACATATGTATATAAGTGTGAGAATAAACAAAGGCCAGGCCTTTTGCCCGTTGGCCCGAGACCTTAGCGTGTGTATGAAACCTGCGTCCATGCCTGATTGTTAGTGTCGATCTGCGACAGCACATGACTTGGCTGACTACTGTGACAGGGTGTGTGCGGTGACTTCTCCAACAACAAAAGATGATTTCTCTGAATCTGTGAAGACGGCAGTAGAGCAATCTTTAAAAAGATTCATTCCAGATCTGGATTTTGATTCATTAAATGAAACATATTATTTGGTATGTCCTGAGGATATCTCATTAATAAAAAAGTACTGCATTTCTTTTGTAAAATAGTAATTAAAACATCCCTGGAAAGTAATGGTTGCTCTATGAATTAGAGTAAGACTATGAATGAGAGTGAAACAGGAATGAAGATAAAATCAATAATAACTTAGTTATTTTTTTTAGTTGCTCTTTCCATAAAATCCTCTCATTGGACCACTTAGATCACATCTCATTGAGACATTTAGTTTCCATCTGCAAACTATAATTTCCTATGGGATTTGTAATGGAAAAGCTGGATCCAAATGTAATATTTCACTGTTCTCGGGGAATTTACAGTATCTTTCCTTTGGAACCCATTCTCTTTTAGAAAATGCTACAGAATAGCTGTTTTATTTTTTCAGTTCATAGTTGGGCAGAAGTAGCTGTAAAACAAGCTTTAATTCCTGTACTCAGACTGCTGCATGGGGATAGAAAAACTGCTGTATAGATCAACTTTAATTTTTCACAAAGTCTGCAAGTAACAACATTATGTTCTGGAAAGGTTTACAGTGGCTTGCTGATTATATGGATCCAAGCACGATGTTTGGCTTTGGGTTCTGTTCATTTTATGTGAAACTGAAGAGCCCAAGTATAGTTCTTAGCTATCACATGGGGAGTGGAAATGTTTCACTTTTGTTTATGAATCACGTCCTGATTTTCCTGAAACAGGAAATTATTTCATTTTTTTAATTCACAGTCAAAGGCTGAATGCAGGAATCATAAGTTTAGGGTGAGATCTGTCTTAAAGATCAGTTCTGTGAACTAATGAGTTACCTCAATTTCATCTGACTTTAGAAAAACAGTCTACTACTTGGCATCTATTAAAACACAGCATTTTACAGGGTAAAGTTGGGAAAAAGGATGTAAAGCGTTAGTAACTTTGAGCAATTGCAGGATTAAAATGAATCTGACTGTATCAGACAATAAAAATAATGCAGTTTTTTTGGTTGAGTGATCCTTAAGTGTTCTAGAATAATGTCTTTTTGCTCTAGCTTTCTCATTGTATTACCACACCACTATCTAATCTATATAATTCAGGTCATTATTCAGAATTGATTACCTTTGTTGTTCCCTGAGAATATTAGAGGAATAGATATTAAGTCAGAACAGATGAAGAGGCCACAGACGTTATGTACCCTTATCATAAATTGCTGTCTCTCTGCTTTAGAATAAAATTTTCTCGGCAAAAGATTCAGCAGCCTATAAGGAACGGGGAATGTTTGGTTGCATTACAAGTGTATAGGTATAAGTGATGACATTATCATAGTTAATACACAGACAAAGAACATTTCCCTACTAGAAGAGCAATGGAAACAGCCCAAGTTAAAAACAGCTACAGAAATCAAAATCAAACCCATTGGATTATAGAGGTAATAAAGAATCCAGTGTATGCCAACACATTATGGACTATAAGACCATATGGCAACAATGGAAAAATGTAGTAAAGAAGAAAGGGGAAATATTGCAATTTATAGAAGCTTACAATGTCAATGAAGTTTGAATTGGCTCAGTAGGTTGCAGGAAGATTATACAAAAGTCTCACAATGAATGTATGATCCTGAATAGGACAGTTTCTGCTTTAGATTTCTCTTATCTAAGGGACAAAAATATTTTAAAATTACTGAAGAACTTGATTGCATGAAAATACTTTACATTTACTGCATGATAAAGATGTTGTTCTGGTTATGTAGATACAAAGTGGTGATCTCTTATCTCTATGGACTTGAGTCTACTTGAGTTGGTTAGTTTTGCTCCCAAAAGGAGACATGCTTATACATTTGTCCATTGTCAACCTTCCAGACTTTCCGAATGCACTTAACTCCAGCACATGAGCAGACAGTATCCCATAGTTACTTAGCCACTTTAAGGAATGTGGGGGTTGAACAACAAATGTTTATAGCTGACCTATTAATCTCAGAGGTTCAGAACAATAGCACAGGAAAATTCTTATGTGTGGTGGTACAACAGCATTGCCACAATAACATTTCCAATGGGTTTTATTAAAATGGAAAGGACAGCTTTGTGGTTGTAAGGAAACTTGTCAAAAAGAGAAGAAAATCGATACTTCCTAGCCGAGTAACAAACTTAGGTGCTTTCTTATAGCACAAAGTTAGAAAAGAAATAAGGTCCCTATCTCAGTATGAAAACTAATTCCAAAAGGATTAAACCTTCAGCAAAATTTAATCATTTAAGTATCTTAACTTTAGTTCTACAGATAAGGATAGCGACATCCCATTTGATTGAATCCTTGTTTGAAATACTCAGTTCTTCTGTAAGTCTGAAAACATGGTGTCTTCAAAAAACCAGACTTGCAGTTGGCACTGGAGCCTATGCTAGTTTACTGCTAGTGGAGGTTTACATTCTAATTGAATTAGCAGGGAAGTAAGAAAACAAAAGAACCATTATTTCAATATATTATCTCCTTCATCAGACTCAAACAACTACCTTCCTTTTTATTGCTCCCTGCAGTATAGCCAAGTTAGATAGATAGTGCGTTACCTCCAAGTTCATTGTTCTCTTGAACCAATGTTGCAAAGATAAGCATTTGCCATGCTGTTTTCCTGTTCAAACAAACATGCAAACAAGAACAAATTCTTCTGAACTAAATTGATGTTTGAATCATAGACTGGGAAAAATCATTCTTAATCAGACATCACTGGATATGGAATAATGAAATGATGTAATGACTACACTGTCGGGGCGGTTGAGCTGGCAACGGTAGAAGCCGAGATGCCAGAAACCCGTGGTGCAGGAGGGACCCTGCGCTGGTGGGTCAGCTCCAAAATATAAATAGCTTCCCCGACTCGGGTTACAGGGAAAGACTTCTTCTACCATCAGGCACTACCTGTCTGGTACCTGGCCTCCCATTCCGCCCCTTCCCTCTCCCCATTGGTTGTTGTATCCCTCTGCCTTCCCCCTGCCCCTTGCCCCCAGGTAATTGGTTACTGGTGCTGTGCCAGCCCCCTTTCTGTTACCCCTTATGAGCTTGTACACGAGGCCTGCTCGCCCTCTCTCGCCCCTGACCCCTTCGGAATAAACCTTTCGGAACCCATGCGGAGAACCCCCCATGCTCCTTGCCTCTGGTAACACATGAGCTATCTTGGCTTGGGTGCGGGGCTGTGTCTCGGTGCCATCCATCAGCACGGGTGCTGGAAGTCGGCCTGCGAGGTGCTGAGCTGCACCCCCAGGGCATCCCTTGCAGGGGATGCTTTTGGGTTAACGCGGCGATTTCAGCCACCCCACAATCCACCTCACATTACTACACTCCTGTTGTAATGTGTAATGAAGAATTATAGTTACTGTTTTATATTTCTGGAAGCAAAGCAATGCCAGACACATACGTATTCTGTGTCTTTTTCTTTAAATGCACAATGAATCTCCTTGCAAAACAGGAGGTGAAATGTGAATTGGAGAACTAGTGAAAGAAAATACTAATGGTAGGCAAGAGGTAACCCGTTTTATTGAGTTTATTTATATGAGGTGATCAGCAAAGAAGAGTATGCGAAAGACTGAATTGCATTTTGATAATTTGGCCCAGACCCACAGAACAAGCTGACTTATTCTGAGTTAGGTGAAGAACAGGCGGTATAAGAGAAGATTAAATTCACTTTCTCATAGTACAAATGCCTCCACTTGCAGCTACATCTCTAGAGGTTTCCATCCTGTTTCTTCCTAAGTAGCATGATTTCATATGGCTGCACTTGCAGTCCTTTTTATTTTTTTCCTTTTTCCAGTAGAACTGTGACAGCATAAAATTATTCTGCTGTAGGTGAAAACAGATTTTACAGCAGATGTGGATGTTCCAGGTTATCATTAGAGTCTGTAGTGGCTCCAACCTGATATAGTTTTTGTGCTGTGGTGGAAATCAGATCAGCCTTCTTTTAGCAGTATATGAAGTCAGCTCCCTGTATCAAAACATATAACACATTCAAAACAAGGCTATTTTGAGGCCTTATTATTTAGAATCCACATATATTTTTCAATGAAGAGAATGGAAGATTGTCTGTATATCCTCATCTTAGATGGCTGTTATTACTTAAGATTAGTACAGAAATTAAATTGGAATAGGATGAATCCTCTTTTTCTGAGTAGCAACGGATCCAAGTGTATGTTCTGTCTAAATTACATAGTCTCTCCTAATCAAGGAGTTGGCCAGATTTGTTGCATTTATTGTTTATTTCCAGCCTTTAAAATTAGAAACAGTCTTCCTGCTCCTCCATGGCTCCATTGAACAGCTGCTGTAAGTAATGCTTGCTCTTTCAATGGTGCATAGAGAGTGCTTACAGGCAGCTCTGTGCACAAGTACAGCACTCCTGCTACTGCCACAGCCTGGGTATACCTGCTGCAAAATACAACACAGTCTCTGGTTTTTTACATAGAAAATGTGCATAAATGTCATCCAATTAAAGAAGGGCAATACCTTATGGATTAATAGATTAATTTAGCCTATGGATTCTGTGGTGAGTATTATCTGTTACTTTAATTGTCAGCAAATATATGGGTGTGAGTATAATAATCTGGCTGCAAAAATAAATACAGATTCTCTCCTGTTTGCAGCTTGAAGCTTCCCTCGTGTTTGGTGAAACAAAATCATGACCTTATTAAAACCTGACTTTAATATGGAAACTCAATTTTAAAATGCAAGGAATCTTGACTATTTACTTTGTGCTTTCCAGTTAGTACTTCTTGAACATCCATATATTCCATTTAAGAACTGTGGTGACTATTAAAAGTAAAACAAATTCCTATTTTCAGTATCCATGTTTTAATTTCAGGATTTTACTTTCTAGAAAAGCTCAGCTTTTTAGCTGTAAATCCTGGTCTGTTGTCAACCAAGACTTTCAAGTAACTACAGCTAAACATTTAAGTTATCAAACAATCTGATTATGTACTTGGTCCTCAGCAACCTGCTGTAGCTGATCAAGTTTGAACTAGAAGTTTGGGCCAGAGAGTATCCAGAGGTCCCTTCCAACCACAATGATGCACTGATTCTTTGCTTCTGCTCCTCATTTCAACCGTAAGCTTTCACTTAAATTCACAGATATATGCAAATAGTATAGCTACCCCCAAATTAGATTTTTTTAGGAAAAATCTGGAATGAAATCAATTGGTTAATTTTATTTACCTCTTTTTCAGGCTTTGTTTATGGAGCTATAAAAAAGAGGACTCATCAACAATGTAGGAAGGAAGTGTTCTTTAGAACACTTTAAGTGTTCTTTAGAAAAAGAAAACAAAATAATTTAAGAAATTTGTGTTGGTATGCAATACCATATGAAACTATTTCAGATGTAGTGTGGTCACATTATGCCTTTACCTACCTCTAAATGAGGTATGTTATATGTCTGAGGATTTTCTTAGTTGCTTGACTCCTTTGCTACTTTCTAGAAATTACCTCCTTTCCTCTAGTAAGAAGACTTCTCATTAACATCTTCCTCCTTGGTCACACCTATGTATGTTGTTCAAGGCACAATTTAATAAAGGTCAGAATTTCTATAATTTTCTAGGAGCAGAAATTATCTAGGAAGTGTTAGAATTGAGTGAAATATGCCCCGCAATTGCACACAAACCCAGAATCAGTCTTGTTAAAACAACACAGTCAAATCATTGACATAATTACAAAGTCTGCCTGAGAATTAGAACACCATTTGCATCTGTACTGCATATTTCATATTTGCAGTTCAGCTTTAACTCCCTCTTTATGGTCTTGATCCAGTAAAATGTTTTCTCTCAGATCCAAAGGTAATGTGGTTATTTCCCTTTGAGAATATTTAACATCTGGCTTGGTTCAAATAATTAAACTGCCAAAAGCCGAAACTTTAAACATATAAAGGAAACTATTTCAATTTTAATGCTTTCCGGAGACATTCACAGTCAGAGTCCTCATGAAATCATGTTCACTCATGGACAACAAGTCCTCCTCAAGGATGGGGAGACCTATTTCAAAGGCTACAGCCCCTAACAGTCCCTGCAGACATGTGCCAACGAAAGTCATTGCACCTATGGGTGTTGAGATATGACAGCAAATGTGGAAGAAAACTAATGGGTTGAAAGGCTGGCAAAAAATTTTCTGCAGTGCTAAGCAAAGGCAAGTATTTCAGAGTGAAGACTGTTGGACTACTACCTGACTGGGGCATGATTGCCCTTGTTATGGGTAAGGGAAAGGCCAGAGCTGAAATGGAAACCTGTACAAACTTCCTCAAGAGCTGAATGTGGTGTTCCCACTTACTGTGGGGAGAAAAATTTGATGTGGAGGAGTAACTACTGCTCTTGTAGTAGCAAGAGCTAAAACCCAAAGTACCTGGCCCCATAAATATGCACATTCTTTTTGAGTTTTGGTAATGGTGAAACCAGCAGAAGACCCACGCTCTGGTCTTTCCCACCATACATAGAAGCTACCTGTCTCTCTAGCTATGCTTAAAAGCAATTTACCCGAGTATGAATCCTAAGATAAATGCAGGTTATACTCATCAGATAAAATTTGGGCTTTACAATTACAGATTAATGCAAAATATTTTGTTTCTGTATCCATGATAGAGACCAGCAAATATTTTATGTTAGTTGAAAAATAACCCTTTTATCTATTTTAAACAGAAACTGCTTGGAGAATTAGTCTTGATGTTATTGAATATGTGTAACTTTTGAGATTCTAGGTAGCTGTCAGGACCACAGAGTGTTAAGCAATGAAGATGCAGAGTGTTAAGTAATGGTTCCTGTCTTGAAGATGTTACAATCTTAACCAGGCAAAGACAGTGAGAGAAAAAGGTAATTAAAGGACACAAAGAGCCACAGAAGGGAAGTAAAAGAAAAGCTCTAAGTTCATAGTAATGATGAAAATAGAAATAGCTTTAATTTTTTTGCAAGGTATTGCAGTCTTATCACCTCAAATTGCTCTACAGACATTAAGCAATTTAGGATTAAGAGGATCTTTTTTCAGAAAGTGCGATTTATTGCTAAGTCTACAACTATGTCTCAATGAAACTTTCAAAATGCATCTTGTTTGCAAATTCTCAGCTTTCTGCCCACAGCCTGGGTATCTTTCTTTCCTAATAGTCCTGAGCATTGGAATTTTGACTGACAAATGAGAGGGTATGTTTTACATGAATGTATCCTGAGCTGTATTTCTGGATGGAAACCAGTGGAAGCCATCAATACCAGAAGCTCATAATGTGAAAAACAGGGTACTTTGCTGATCAGAGTTATGCTTTGCTGCTTAGAGTTTGTGCTTTGCTTCATAACCCAAAGACAGAGGGAAAGGTTTTAAACATGAACTGGACAATATTTCCAATGAAGCTCTTAGTTGATGCAAATTATTTCCAAGTATTTATAGCTGCTGATGACCTGTCCGAAATCATGATGCTCAGTTTTGAAAATCTCTTGTTTTGGCTAGTGCTCTGTCTGAGTGTGCCCAGCTGTCTACAGTAGATTTTAGTGGCTTTTTCAGCTAGCACTGAAAGTCTTAGATTTTTTGTCTTGACACATGAAAAGCTAAAAAATATTCATATGAAATTTTTGTGAATTAGGTGTATAAGAAAGTGAAATCTTAACAAGAGAGACCAAGCTGGAGAACATCTTTGTAATCTTCAGGTTATACTGGAATTGTGTATTTACATATTTGTTTTTATGTAATTTTAAACTCTTGCAATCCATGCTTCCTTCCAAGCAATTCGGAGGCAATAATAAAGATGAAAGCTCAAAGGTGTGAAGCCTAGAAAATCCCCCCAAAAATCATGATCTTTTACCTCATATCTACTGCACCTTACAGAGATTTCTTTTTCAGAATTGTTTTGGAGCACACTGAGGAGGAAACATTATATATCTGTTAGTTAAGAAGTAAGACTTTCCTTCAGCAAGGTCGGACCTTCTTTCCAAAGAGTTTTCAGTGTTCGTTATTTTCATTATAAAATGAATAGCAGTTTAGCTACTAGTTTTTATACTTAGGAAGTGAATAATAGATGTATTAAAAAATACACTAAGGAAATAGCACCACATTACAGTATCAGTGCTGAACTGATTAACAAATTAATAACCTGGTGTTTGTGTGCTGTCTGCTGGTTGGGAGCTCTTCTTTTTTCTCAATAACGTAGCCTCAGGAAGGTTTCTTTCTTCTCAGTCATGTAAGGAAGCAATGTTCATAAGGAGTAATTTGCTAATGGTTAGGAATTGAGGGTGTTGTTCGTTCTCAGGTGTCTTGGACCATTCAGACGTTATACCCTTCCCATTTCATCTGTTTCTGATTTTTTGCCTGCTTGGGATATGAAGGATTCTCTTTGTTCAGCTGACTGCCTTTACATCGTATTGACTCAAATTATACATATAGTAAACTGGCTTTAAAACAGCAAAAGTGTGAAATGATCTCTCTTTCTGTCCCTTTTCCACGAAATAGAATTTGAAAACTACATCTTGTGATCCAGACTTGCGAGGTGATGAGACGTTTCATGTCTGATAAAATCAAGTTGTGAGAGGCTTACAGAAAGGAACAAGTTCCACAGCTGGTGACTTAGCTAGTGTAGGTGCATGTGCCTCTTCATTGCCTATGCAAAGTTCATCAGTTCATCCCTTAACAAGGAGTTATAATTTTTCATGTTTTTTTTTTCTTCCAGTCTGCAGGAGGTAATATTTTAATCACTGAAGCGAATGTGTGGAGACCAAATATATCCTTTGCAACTCTTTATATAACTCTTCAGAACAGTTTGTACTCTGTGCTGCTCTCTGATTCACTGAGCTACTAGATCACCTCTGACATTTTGTACTTTTAGAAAAGAAAGGACAGAACTGATAAACAATCTGTGGGCTTCCAGTGCCTAAAGGGAGCCAACGAGAAAGATGGAGAGAGACTAAAAGAGCATGTAGTGACAGGATAAGAGGGTATGGCTTGAAGCTGAAAGAGAGTAGGTTTAGATTAGGTATTAGAAAAAAATATTAACTGGGAGGATGGTGAGGCACAGGTTGCCCAGAGAAGTTGTGGGTATCCCATCCCTGGAAGTGTTCAAGGCCAGTCTGAGATGGGACTCCTGGTGTAGTGCAAGGTGTCCCTGCCCATGATAGGGAGATTGGAATGAGATGATCTTTAAGGTCCCTTCCAACCCAAATCGTTCTGTGATTCTATGTGTTCTCTATACAGGCTTCAGATTTTTCTAGGGCACAATCTATATGCCTGTGGAATCATCTTGCCTGTGGAAGAATGTGCTTTGCTCCACGTTTTTGAAATTATTTTCATGTGACACTCACATAAGTGGTCCTTTAAAATGTGCCAAAACTCCTATGAGCAAAATAAGTTGTGTCTGTTGCAGTTTTGTAAGAGTATTCTTGAAGCATAATCTTCTACCACTTTGGGCATTTCTTTTTAGTTTCATTTTAGTCAAGCCTGTACAGCAACTGGCAAGAACAGTATATGTACCTTGTACCCTTTCTTTGTGACCGTTAAGATTTTCTCATCTATTTACACACACAAACATTTATTGGTGATACACTGGTCTGGACAATCTGTGTTTTGGAACTTCAATATTTGCTACAATTCTTCTGCTTCTTTGACTCTTTATAACCTTCAGGTATGTAGCTTTCCTAATATTTGTGGTACTTTTTTAGTGGATGGGGAGGATTGGCATTTGGCAAGAACAAGTCATTAACACACTTGCATTTGTATTTAATTTATATTTAATTTTTTTTCTTTATGTAAATAGGTAAAGATTTCTGAAATTTAGACTTGCTAATAACCGTGGTTATTATTTGCCAGTGTAAGTTTAGTGTGGAATTAGCTTATGTTTAAATTCAGTAGTATGAAACTCTGATGAATCCTTTTTTCTGTTAACTCTTAACAGTAAAATTATTACAGGCTTAATGACTAAATTACGACATCATAAATCCTGAAAAATTATAGCTATGCCACCTACATGAGTAGCTGATGATAACAAAAGTGTTTGCATGTGGTTTTTTGCAGGGAAGAATAAAACCTTACTGATGATGTATTCCTCAATGCCAAGAGATAATGAATTTTTTTTTTATACAGTTGAGCAGTTTTATATCAGTTATTCTGCTCCACAACTTCTCCTTTATAAAAAATCTGCTATTTATGATGGTATAGTTCATTGTTTACTTTATCTCCTACCTACCTCCTACACTAGTGGATTCTGTGTAGCCTTTTATATGAATTTTAGCAAGAACATTATAGATGTTACTTGTTTTCCTTGTCTTTTAGAATCATAGAGGATTACAGTGGAAGTATCAGCAGTTTAATGTCTTAGTGTGACAGCCCCAATTTGTGACATATGGGAAAATTTAAATAGTTCATTTAAAGTTCATTAATCATGGTGTTTTCCTTACTTAGGGTATCAGATAATTGGTCTACTGAATTACTTGCTCTCAGATGACAAATACTGGCTATCAGTTTCTGAACTTTTGGTTTTTATTCCATATTCTCAATAGAAAATAAGTTAATGATAATCACAGTTTGTAATAGTCTTGATGTTCCATCCACAGACTTTGCCTGGATTTGAAGTGTGAATGTTGAAAATTATCCTCCATCCCCCAACAAATAAACATGTGGCATTCAAAAATAGGACTCTGTCATCATGAAAAAACATATTCAAAGTTGACGTTGGAACAAACTGAAATCACCACATCAACAATGCAGCAATTAACACCTAGGATTTTCAAAAGTAGGTAGTATCACTGAGTATTGCATTTGTTTGGTGGATCCTGTGTAAGAACTTTTAAAAATATTTCATCTTCTGTGGCTCAGTGCCAGGCAAATTAAAAGAAACTTGCACTTGGAAATCACAGCTTTACAAGTTGCATAAGTGGCACTACTAATTGTATAATTTTTCTGCCTACAGTATCTTTATTTTTTTTGCATCTATATTCTTTACAGGTATTCCATTTAAATGTCTCAGATTGATAGAAAGAAAAACATCTGCCAAATTCCCTTTTGCTTTTCTAGTAAAATGTTGGCCAAAACTAGATCAAATATGAGGAAAAGGAGGCTAAAAATAATTTCCAGCTTCTGGCATGAAGATTCAGATGTAAAGTCCATCACATCTCCTGGATGAAAGCACATTATGGACGTGAGGTATGAGGAACTTTTTAAATATCAAAGACTAGTAATTAATTGCTCTGTGAAGCTTTGAACAAGCTGTGCTAAAACCAGGCAGAAACCTGTTTTCAACTGTTTGAAACCACTTGTATACAAGTCAGCTGGAAAAAAACTGATTGAGCAAAGGCAGACACTAAGAACTAGGAAACAAATCTAAATTTGATGCTGGGTGAGTTTTGGGTATCAACAGTTCCATTTGGGTTAGTTAAAACGTAGCATATCTCTCTGAATAACCACAGAAGGCCATATGAAACTGGACTGTAAAACAAGACTTCGTAAATGTCACTAAGGTTTGTGATTGTACAGTCAGCTACTGAACCTCACTTGAAAATGGATTGGGACAAGAACTAATTGAACCTTCAAATAAATAATTTTTTTAAAAATAGTTTAACCAGTTTGGATTCCAGGAACTTTGGAAGTGCTCTCCTGTGTATAAAGATCAGAAGCAAATTATGTTGACACATTACATTAGCTGGAGGGAAGTGCACAGTGTTAGGGAATAACCAGTATAGAGGAAGTTAGCTTAATTTATGACTTTGAAAATAAGTACAAATGCTGACATCGTTTACCTGACTAAGACTTACCTGAATGTTCATCTCTTTTTATAAGCTTTCCCAAAATGTAGATACGGTGATATCTTGAGGCAATAAATTTCACATAATTAACATGTGTAGTGCAATACCTTCTCCCTACATGTTGACTTCTACTATATGTGTCTTGGCTCTGAACTGCATAAGAAGGAGTGGTTCTCAGTCAATGCTTTACCATCCCAATACCAGCTATTATATCTGCTCAGTCTGTTCTTACTTATCTCATCCTAAAACTGTACAGTCTCTCTGCCTTTAGTCTCTCCTCATATGAAGTCATTCTAGCCCTCTAACCATTTTTCTTATATGTATCTGACTTTTCTATTTCTAAGATAAAATACATGAGTATATTTGCAAAGCTGTTCTAGCCAGATGCCACCTTTTTTCTGAAGCTGACACAGATAGGTGCTACCTAGGCTATTGCACTGCAGTCCATAATGGTCCATTTTACAGGTAGAAAGAAGCAGTTATGTGACATTCCTTCTGAGAGAGAATTCCAAAGTAGTGTCAGGAAAATCACATTTCGTTCTTACTGTAGATGTAGATGGAGGTTTACCTCTGAGCAGAAGATTTGCATAAAGTGTAGGTCCCCTCATGACAGCCTCTTTGGGGAGAGAAACATCTCATTGCCCTAGGTAAGTAAATTGTGCATGATCCCTGTACCTGTTTGACTGATGCCCTGAGTGCAGGAAGCATATGGACAGATCTAAATATCAGTGAAGTTCCTCATGAAGGACCTAAATTGTACCTTATCTGCAGAAAATTTGACATGTTGGGAAATTTTCAGAGAACTAGAATTAGTTTTATCTCAGCATGTACACAGAACTACAAAGAAATGAAGGACAAGTAAAGCTTTTGTGGTTTCCAGATGAAGTAATGCAATGTCCCCAAAGCGTTTCCATTAATAACACTTATGAGTGGCGCAAATCAATTAAATTTTTTTAACTTAAGAAGAATAAGAGTTTGGCTAGATGCATTAAAGTTGACCGAAAACATCCAGCATTCTCTACAGACAGGTGGCCCAGCACTAGGAAGTGTAACTGAACAGGTACTATTGAGATGGTGTCAGTCACTCACTCAGGTAGTGAGGTTCTCAGCAGCCTCACTGGGACCAACACTGTACCTATCTGAAGAAAAGGTTGCAGGAGCAGGGTGAGGATAGGGAGGAATCCACATCAATTTCTACAATGCAGCTAAGATCTGAGGGCTTTGAATTGCATTAGTTTTATGTTGCTACCACTGCTGGCTCGAATAGAGCTATTTCAGAAACATATAAATATCACAGTGTATGAGCTTATTGGGAAGAGTAAACTTGCTGTGTTTTTACACAGAAGTTGTTTGGCTAATCATGTTAGTGGTCTGGTTTAGAAAATCATCATTCCCAGGCTGAAAAATAGTTTTCTAAACCAATAAGTGATTAGTTCAATTACCTGAAAATCAAACATTTAGCGTGAGCCTTAAGAATGAGATATTTTTGTCTTTTTTGAATGTTGTAGAATTTGGGGAGGAGAACTTAATTGAAGTTAAGTGGTTTGTTGATATTGCCAGTTGATGGTACTATTTGATTGCTGTTTCTACAGGTTCAGTATTATGACTGTTTTAGATTCTCAGTAATGAAACTCTGCCTTCTTGAAACTCAATCTCGCCTAAAACTAAAGCCAAGTAACTTACAAACTTTTTTATACGCAAGTGAGCAAATTACAGCCAAGTGATCCCTACATGTAGCCCTTAAAATTGTATGCAGGTTTCACCAATAAATGAAGTCATCTTTTGTTGATGACTCATCCGAGTCATCAACAAGTTACAGCAAAGACTACAAACAGAAAAGCCAGGTCCTTGAACTAAGAAAGCCTCTCCTTGGATTTGACAACTCAAGTTGAATGTTGCCATCACATATGGACCAGTCACAATGGGAAACAAATCCTCTGCAGTATTTGTTGTTTCGAAGTCAGCCTCATGAGCTACTTGTTTGGTTTCTGTGGATACAGGGATAAGAAGACAAAGGTACAGGCTTGAGAACACTGATTTACCTTTTGAGGTGGTAAAGGATGATGTCTTATCACCCCCTCATCATAAGGGTGGGTACTTAACACTGACAGAAGAGGCTTCACCATTTTTAGTGCAACACCAAAATATGGGCAGACTTGTGGAAGAAGTGAGAAGAAAGCTGAAATTTCTACTGCTCTTCCAGGTTCCCCTGCAATAGGGGAATTCACTCCCTTGGGATTTACACTCCAGTAAGAATACTAGCACACAACAATGGCAATGTCGCGCCTTCACTGTGTTTTGGGAACTGGAAGCTGTGGGGTTTCCCATGAAATTAAGGAAACAAAGCCTCTTTTTCCTCCAATAGTTTTTGCTTTTTTGTGGGGGAGGGGTGTGTTTGCGCGTGTGTGTGTGTGACAAACCCAACTGAAATATAAAACATCGGAACATATGGACCTGAACAAAGACATCTAGAACTGGTGTAAGGCTGTTATAAACTGATTTATGATTCCTGAGTTCCCTAGGAAGCTCGGTTCCACGCCTAATAGTAGGGCAGGTTTTGTCAATAAGCTGCAGAGCCTCAGTAATGGTGCAGTTTGAATGGAAACAGCAAATGCCTAGTACATTTGAGTCATCTTGGACTGTCACCTCCTAGATGAGGTGCATGCGCCATCACACCTGGGTGGCAATGGCTGAGCAGCATTATCTAGTGGGACAGATGGGACAACTGTCTTGCTTTTTTTACTCTAAAAAGGTAGAAAAGTTAGTCTGTCTGAATGGAAAATTAATTGCTTAACTCTCCGTCTCAGCCAATTTTAGAAATATTTTGGAAGAAAAGCAAAAGCAGATGGAAGTATGTATTGAAGTTTATCCAGCAAAAAGACATTTTCTAACTAGCTCTATCAAGAGTATCAATAGTTGCTTCACCTAACAAGCATGTTTTAGATTTAAAGGTTTACTTTGTCAAAGGATGTTGGCCCTTCAGAGTTAAACATTAGGCCTATTATTTCTCATAGTCTGGGAAAAATGATACTTTCCTCTTTGAAGAAGTTAATGAAGGGAATTTAAGTGGAGTAGTCAGAAGAACAGAACTAACACTGAGTAAGATAAAATTGAAAGTTTGCTCATGGTGTGGGTATTGCAAGCAAATAATGATTTCTGTTGTGTAACACTCTCACTCAGTTGCAGAAATCAAGGCTCTACACCCGTAATGCAGTTCAGCCTGGCAGCTTTGGCCCAGGGAGACAGAAGACTTAATAAAACCACTTGATGTGGCAAAGTTCTGGCTGGCAGGTTGGCCCCTGTAGGAATTCCACTTTGGACTCAGCCTTTCAAATGATGTCAGGTACCTGTGCATGTGTGCTTCTCCTCTTCTTCCCACCCCTACCCATGGGGTTTCTGTCCCCACTATGTATTACTTTCTATACTGTACTGTCAACACAAGCTGAAAATTGCCTCCCTAACTACACAGTTCCAGGACAATTTCTTTGATTTTCTCCATATACAAGACCAATCAGAAATGTCAGTTGAGGTTTCTATCATGTTCTGTTCTCCCACTTCAAATGTATCAGGAAATTACCTTATACTGTAGCTTACTTTGCAAAGTTCATGTATTTCTTCAGTTTTCTAGCTGCTTCTGGTTTCTTCCAGTTAGAGCTGGCCAGATGTAGTTGAAGTGTCTTTTACCTAAGCAGTTCTTTAAGATTGGCTTCAACCTAGGACAGAAATAAATTAAAGAAATATTTCTCTATCACTCCTCAGCTCTGGTATGTGTAGCTAAAAGCTTGTCTAATCACACACCTTTTTTACATTCACCTCCAAACAACTTAACAGCACAGGTGTTGTCTTAGTGCCCTGAAGTGCTGGCTGGGTACCCTCGGCAGACCTGGCTGTTGGCATGAAGGAGTTGGTACCTCCTGGTAGCCTCCCTATTTCTCTTCCAGATGCTGTGTGCTGTAATGAATTTTTCACAAGCAAAGTCTGAAGGTATTGAAATGTTCAATGTTATAGTAAGAAAATAGTTCAAGATGGTGAGGTTGCCAGATGAGACAGTTTATAAAATTAATTTTATCACAACAGTGCAAGTGATAGAGGGGAAAATCCAGTGGGCGCTCATTAATGAAAATGTTTTTCTGGTGGATCTAAATATTGATTCAAATAGATATAGGTTGTTGCAAGTAGCTGGACATAGAGCACCTTATTCAAGATTTCAGCTGAGACCTATTGTGGCCTATGGAACTACAGCAAAAACCCATTGCAGAAGAGACCAGAGGCTGGGCCCAGGAAAGTTACCATAATGAAAGCAATTAAGGATTACTTTGATGTGGTGGGGTATTTTTCAGTTGTTTGTGGCTTTTTGTTGGGTTTTTTTGTATGTGGGGTTTTTTGTTGTTTTTCTGCTGGAGGTTTTTTTTGTTATTGGTGGTAGTTTGGTTTGGTTCGGTTTTGTAAAATTTTAGAGAAGAGCCACACTAGGCAGCTGAGTAGATATTTGGCAAACTGTAAAATCAGATCAGTAAGTCCTCTGATTTTTGTAGTTGATTGTATCAAGAAAATGTTTTAAATGGCAAAAATGCCTACATAGAGGGAATACTGTCCTGCATATGGATGAAGTGTATTTAGGTGAAATAGCAGATGACACACATAGATGAAGTGACCAAATACTTGATGCTTTTGGAGAGAGTATGGGATCAAATTGGGCATCACTTCTGAATCATTCCAAACCTCCACCTCTTTTACATTTCTTGGTTTCATTCTCAAATGAAAAACTCTCATGGGAAGACTGATTCTTCCATCATTATCCTGCCATTTCTGGAGACAGAGGTTAGCTGTCTGATTTTGAGATTTCAGCAAAATATGGAAACCTCTCAGTCTCTCACACTTCCTAGTTAGAACTCAGGTTCAGTTAGAACTTGAGTTATAATTGAAGTATATATTTAGGATGAGTTTTTTAAAAGATAACCAAACTGTAAATGAGATTTGAGCCAACAAAATACCCCAAACTCTGGCTGTAGTCCTCTAAGCAATTAAATAAGTGGTTAAATCAATTTGTTTGAATTATATCCTTGAAAATCCATATTTCCATGTAAAATTAAGAAGAGCAAAACAGATCTGAAAGATCAGGGATGTAATCCACTAAGAACTTCTGTAGTCCAGGTGGACATGTTTTTGAAAATAACAAATATTTGCACATTTGTTCTTTCTTTGAGTAATTTCTTTCCTGTAGGCTTTCGTCCTTAATATACTGCCATGTTCGGGGCACCTTTATTGTATTCAATTATTTGCTTCCTGGGTTTTGTTTTTTTTTTAATTTGAGAAATGACCTCAGTTCTTTGCAGTTTCTCTAAGGAGAAATGTAGTGGTTTTCTGCTCATTACCAGTTTTTAATTGTTAGTTAAAGTATGGGTGGTTCCATCCTGTGTTCCAAAAAGACCCAGACAATACAGTACCTAACTCACCATTCCTAGAGACTCTGGCAAGGGGTGCACTTGTTTGGTGGAGCTCTGCAGCAGTCAAAATATTTCTGACTGACTATTTTTCTCCAAATTATTCTACTGTTCCTCTAAAATAAGTTATCCATATCAATGTGACAACATTATATTTTGGGAAAAATACTTTTATATCAAAAGAATTTATTTTTCTTTTTGTACTGAAATGACTTTCACACTTTCATTACAGATTACAACATCATGTAAAATTAGGAAAAATGAGAATAGAATGATTCAAGTCTTGCTAGCCATATGAAGAATTCTTTTTTCTGGAACCTTGTCTTGACGTATTTTCTTGCTCCAGAATGAAAATTAATGCCTAAGCAGAAGTTTTTGTTTGAAATTAACTCATATGTGTGATGATCTAATAGATTATTATGTCATACAAGAATTTCAAAATGGTACCCGGTAGTTAAGGGCATTCAGGATTATAGTATTATTTCAGGACTTATAGTTTCTAAAAGTTCATATTAGCACATTTGAGGTGCTATTTTTTAATAACTGTGTAAAAAGAGTTGGCTGAAAACAAGAAGTTCTGTTGTTCCTTTGTGAAGTGCAGGGCAGACAGGGATAAAAGGAAGGTAGGAGTAGAAAGGTATTGGGAATCAGCTTGAAAAGAAACACTTAAATTTTAAGAAGGCTCTTGGATTGCTTTGATGAGACTTAGAGAGAAAAGCAACACAGTAAGGCTGTGGTCTTCAAGGTGGGAGGGGATTCCTTGTGCATTCAAGCTGATTAAAAACACCTAAGATAATATTTTTCCTAGTGTGATGAAAGTCACCTCTTTGTTTATTGGGTTCCTCACATAAAGGAGGAGAGAGGAAAAGCACTCTCAGCTAGACTAAAGGGTAAAATTCCCAGTTTTTGTTATTTTTCATACACCTAAATTAAAGAGAACCCTATAGTCCCTAGAAATTAAAAAAATTAACCGTTCCTACCTGCTGCTGCTATTCCAAGGAAAAATCTTCTCTGGTCTTACTCTAGGCCACAAGCACAGATTCAGGAAAATGAGAATGAGACTATGAATGACAGTTAAACTCTATTTTTAAATCACATTTTCTAAGGTTTTGCATGTGGTAGTTTAAAACCTGAGGTCTGCAACACTGCAAATGCTTTCGTAAGGCACTGAATGGGCTGCTGTCACATAAAAATCTTGATTTTAAAAAAGGCTCTTTTAAAGCTGGTGAAATCCCTTTAGGTGAGATGCTTTCAAAGGAAAGCCTTTTTAATTTAGAAAGGAGAAGGTACACTGTATTGTAGTGGATAGACAATCAGGCAGTTAGACTTTGAATGCAATGCATGTGTTTTATGGAGGTGACAGAAAGCTCCCTGTGGGGTCATTGTGGTGGGACCAGCCCCACTGCGGTTTGCATGTAATAAGACCTGAGCAGCATGTGTGCCTATAAGTCCTGCTTTTCAGCCACAGGTCCAATAGGGAAACACTGGCAGCACAAATACATCCAGGAGTTAAAGGTCTTAAAGTATTTTTTGGTGCAAATTTGACAAAAAAATTCTCTGAAGGGAGGAAGAAAGGAACTGAGGAGCTGGGGAAGTAGAAACCATGAGTTAAGAAATGTTCACAAGTGAACCTGTGGGAATGACTTGGGAAAGCCAAGGCAGGAAAGCAGACGGCTCATGGCAAACGGCTCGGTCATGTTTTTACTCCTGCTGACAACCATGGAGCAGCGTGCTCACTCCCCTACCCTGACAGGGAGGAAAATCGAAGGGAAAAAGACTATACCTCATGGATTGAGATAAAAACAGTTAAATCATTGAAGCAAAATAAAACATATCAATACCACTAATAATACTAATGGTAACAACAATAACAATAACAATAATAATGAAGAGGAGAGAGAAAGAGAAATAAAATCCTAGAGAAATAAGTGATGCACAATCAAGCTGCTCACCACCCACTGACTGACACTCAGCTTGCCCCCCAGTAGTAGTCAGCCCCACCCAGCCAACTCCCCCCAGTTTAAATACTGCACATGATATTCTATGGTCTGGAACATCCCTTTGGCCAGTTTGGGTCAGCTATCCTGGCTATGCTCCCTCCCAGATCCTTGTGCAGCTCCTCACTGGCAGAGCACAGGAACGTGAAGAGCCCCTGGCTCAGGGTAAGCACTGCTGAGCAACAGCTGGGCCATCAGTGTGTTATCAACATCAGTCTCACATTGAACACAAAACACAGCCTCGTACCAGCTACTAAGAACAAAATTAACACTACCTTAACCAAAACAAGACTCATGGAAGGTTACTCTTGCTTGCAGACAGTCTACTCCAGAGGGTGTGAGACCACCCAAACCCACGTCATTTCACAGTCATGTGGTTCTGCAGAGTCGCTGGGAAATCTGAAAGGATGAATGTTTGTGGGAAGCAAATGAAAAGGAGTGAAGCAGGTAAGCAACTGAAAAGAGGGCTAGAATGAAAACATACATGGGAAGCACTGAGTGTGAAGCTGCAAGGAGTAATTAAAAATAGAGGGAACAAGAAAGCTATGCCATGCAAACCTATGTGGTTTGGAAAGGCAAGATATGAGGGAGGGCAGGAGCATTGCTGTTGGACTTTGGCCTTTCTTCTTTCCCAAGCTGTCAGATCACTTTCTTTATGTCCCTTCTTAAATAAATTACAGTTCATTGCTTTGTGTTCCTCCCACAGCTTGTCAGGTTATCCTTCATTTTATCTCCAGTTGACAGGCTTCTTTGGTAGCTATCTTCTAGCCTGTGTAAGAAGCAAGGACCTTCCCCACTTTCTTCTGTGTTCCAGAAATACATCCCTCACCATCTTTACTGAACACATTTCCATGCATGGAACCTGATACTCTTTACACACACACACACACACACAGGTATGCTGTTTAGAAAGGCAGGTTACCCATGGGCAAGACAAAGTCCCAACACAGTTATCAGTCCTTGTTCTAAAAAGGTGGCAAGATACCACTTGCTGTGTGAAGACATCTCAGCTGACATTACCCATTTACTTTGTAAAGAAGAGTATAAAATCCCTGTGTTACATGCCGTCGACGACTAAAATTTTATTTCTTTCCTGAAGAAGTGAGGATGAGCCATTAATAACAGTCACAGGCTTTGATAGGAAGTGTCTCTGTATCACACTCTGGAGGATTTAAATACTGTATGATGTTTGTAACTGCCCAGATCATGCAATTGAACTACTGTTCGTACAATATTTCATAGTATACCAGATTGGAAGAGGACCTCAAGGATCATCTGGTCCAACGTTTAATGGCAAAAGCATAGTCTAGACAAGATGGCCCAGCACCTTGTCCAATTAAAGGTACTGTAAAAGAGATTTGCAGTAGACTGATTCCAGGCACCTTGGGGAGGTGTGTAGCACTCCTGAGATAAGTGTATGATATAGCAGAGTTCTGCAATATCTTTCCAAAAGAGACACTGAGATCTGCTTCTGTGGGTAATTGAGTAGAACAGCATAAACTTTTTAATTATGAGAATGGAGATCAAAAATGTTATAAATCCTGTATAAAGAGTGTTATTCATATATACGTGGACAAAAAAAATTAAAGAGCAATAGGTAAAACGAAGTGAACTGGAAATCATATTGTTCTTTTTGCTTCTTCTTGGGATGTGACAAAGGAAGAGTTAAACAGCAAACAAAAAGGTCTATTGCGCACTTCCCTTTTCATTTGCCGAGCTCCCTAGAAACTTCTGGAAATTAAAGCACTGCACTTGTGGCTCCCTTCTTTAAATCAAAATGAGGAAAGGCCAAAGACAGGATGAGCTCTGCTGGTTTCAGTTTGATAACATTTCCTGAACAGACTGGCCTGTTTTCTCAGTTACACACTTCCACTAGGATTGTGTGGACCTAGTCATATTAAAAGGGTTGTCTTGAGCAAAGAAAACCTTTGTTTCCCAAAAGGGATCCTTTAAAAGGGTGTGGTCTATTTTCTTACTGTTTGCATATGTATCCACAAAGGCTGACTTATTAGGTGGGTTAGAAATGAAACAATAATCTACATGAATCATCTATATGTTAGTTGCACTGCAGACCAGTGAGCATGTAATCAGACCTGCTGCATGTCCAAAAAGTTTAACTCTGCATAATACCTAATACTTTCACAAACCCTACAGGCTTGAGAGTGGATCAGGTTTCACCAGGAGAGTACAGCATGGCCAGAGCAGTCATAAAGCAGAGGAATTTAAATAAGAGAGAGAGCATATGGAAAAAGCGCTTGAAGTTATAAATAGGATCTTAAAATTCTGCTTTCATGTGACAAACTTTCCTTAAAATTATAATGTAAAAATAGCAGATGAGAGGCTTGTTCGTATTGTATGTATTTATGCAATTGTATGAAAAGATGTTGGAGAAGAAATTTATCTGAGAGCTGCTTCCTTTCTAGACAATTTCTAAAAAAATTTGTGGAGGGGATGAGAGTGGGAAAATTTACAGCTGTTTGTAATACCTCGGGAGTATGAATACTGTTATTTTCTGTTGCTCTTTCAGTTGTGAGGAATAGATCTTTTTTAGTGTAAGTGATTTTTAGCTATTATTAGGTGTATTTGGATGCTATTTCCATCATTCAGAAGGGCCCAGCAGTATTCCATCTTGCATGTTTCCTCCAAGCATGTATCAAAATGAAAGGCTGGTGGTTGGAGAACTGATCTGAGTAGCAATAATGGAGTATGCAATTACTGAAAAGAAGGAAAACTTTACTAGTTGTGACACTAACGTGGAATGTTAGAAACATATCTGCTGCACTGCAGATACCTGGGCAATTTCAAATTAATCTTTTAGGTCTCAGTTACTCAGTTGTGAGTGTGTATTCAATACCGTACAAAACTATTGTCTTGATAGGGAGATTTGGAACCCTGCTGACAGCTGCAATATAATGTTGATAGACATTTCTTACATCCCTTCTGTTCTAGAAGAGCAAGCCAACATACACATCAGTGGTGCCTTCTAATTAAACTCTGCAAAACTTAATTTTGCTTCCCACTTGAGTATATCCCATCATACCCAATAGCCCACATCTCTCCATGGTTCTTGGAAAGCTTCACTTCCAAATGGAAGCACAGCATCTGGAAGCTCTCACAACACATACAACTGCAGCAATTTATGTCTTGCATTCCCTGGTTTTATTCATAACTAAATCTGGAAGTTTTCAAAGAAGTTTTCTTCTGAGGTAATGTAGAAACAGAGGAAAGATGCAAAATTATTTAGCAAAACTGAGACATTGCTAATTAATGTTTTTATGTAGAATTGCAGATTTTTTTTCATTGCATTACTGGTAGAGATTATTCAACTCTTACCAAATAAAATCGATTTCTCTACAGTTGCAAAGAAAAAAATCACACAGTTTACATCTCCTGTCCTGCCACTTCTGTGTGAGCCCATTTTTTTTTTCTCCACTGAATTCCCTGCTGTAGCGTGCCAGATTTCTTTGATTGCTTCATCTTGGTTTTCTTTTTGACTTGCTTTAGGAGGCAGCTTTCAGCCTTCTGTAATGACAGTTACAGTATCAGGCATAAGGACCCCTTCAATAGCTTTTTTACAGCTTCTTCAAAAAAGTTTTTTTCAATCAGTGGATTAGGAGAACAAAAGGACATAAATGATACAGTGAATAATGCGGTCAGAGACATGAGGTCTCAATCAGTAAAAGATTTGATTCAAGCTTCTGACTGGTAAAGCTTCAGCTGGCAAAGCTGGGTGTTGTCACCATAAAGGCCAGGATGGCCTAAGTTACTTAAAGAGCACAAAATTAGGTTTTGCAGTAAATGAAAACATTACTTGTCCAGAGATTGTTGTCCCTGGGTAGCTCTGATTGTTGAAATCAATCATCCCACCTCAGAGAAAAGGGTTTTGATAGAGATACCTGAAAGCCATCATCTGCTCTACAGCTTTCTCCAGTCTTGCCAAGAGGTGTCATTACCTCTGAGATGCCCACTATACAGCTCTCTTGAGGAGCAGAGAACAGCTCAGCTCTTCCTTCCTGCTGCCCAGAGACTCCCATGCCTACATGGAGGCAATACAGATTATTTAGAAAGATAGCCCGAGAAAGTAAGGAAGGGGAATTGGCCTTCATGTGAGAGAGAAACTGGAACACATGGAGCTCTGCCTGGCAACTGATGAGGACCCAACTGAGAGCATACGAGCAAGGGAGAAAGAGCAGACCAGTGGAGGTGACGTAGTGGATGTCTGCTTATGAGCTGCCTGACCAGGAAGAACAAGTGGATGAAGTCTCCAACACAGACAGCTTCCCATTCCCTTCTTACAGGGGATTTCAAACACCCCAGTATCTGTTGAGGGGACAACACAGAAGGCCATAAGTGATTGGTCTTGGACAGGACTGATGGCAGGTGACTCATGTAAAAGAGGAGCCAATGAGGCAAGAGTGTTGCTGGACCTTATACTCAGTAACAAGGAGGGTTGGGGATGATAAGACCAGTCACTATGAAATGGTGGAGTTCAGGACCCTGTAGGCAGGGAATAGGGCAGAAAGCAAAGTCACAATGCTAGACTTCAGGAAAGCAGATTTTGACCTCTTCAAATGTCAGTTTGGAAGAGTCTCATGGGACGATACCCTGGAGAGAGAAGTGGCCCAATATAGCTGGTTAATATTCAGGGATCACCTTCTCCAAACTCAGAGAGAAGTCCATGCCAATGAGTAGAAGAGTCAGGCACAAATGCTGAGAAGCCTATGTGGATGAACAAGAAGATCCTGGCCAAATTTCAACACAAAACCAGAAGCATACAAAGGGTAAAAGCCAGGACAGTTAACCTGGAAGGAATTATACAAGACGCTATACTGGCATGCAGAGATATGATTAGGAAAGCTAAATCCCGACTGTGACTGAATCTGGTGAGATACATCAAAGACAACAAAAAGGGCTTCTGTAAGTACATAAGTGACAAAAGTAAGACAGGGAGCTTGATGCTGACACAAGACTGGGAAGGGTGGCTGATACACCAGAGGGTCCTGCTGCTGTCTGGAATGACCTCAATGCACGACAGAAACGGGCTGACGAGAACCTCATGAAGTTCAACAGGAAGAAGTTCAAAGTCCTGCTCTATGAAAGCACCAACCCCAAGCATTACGGCCCGTCCACCTGGAAAGGAGTGTGGCAGAGCAGGGCCTGGGAGGCCTCGCAAAGACCAAGATGACCATGTGCAAGCAATGTGCCCTTGCCACGAAGAAGACTATTGGTATCCTGGGCTGCATTAAGCAAAGTATTTCCAGCAGGTTTAGGGAAGTAATCCTTCCGCTCTGCTCAGGTGAGGCCACACCTGGAGTGTTATGACCAGCTCTGAGGTCTCAAGTACAAGAGAGACGTGGATATGCTGGAGAGAGTCTAGTGAACGGCCATGAAGGTGATAAAGGAACATGAGCATCTCTTGGATGAGGAAAGGCTGAGAGAACTGGAACTGTCCAGCCTGGAGAAAAGAAGGTTCTGGAGGATGTCATCAATGACTATAGATACCTGAATGGAGGGTGCAAAGAAGAGAGAGCCAGGCTCTTTCCAGTGGTGCCCAGAGACAGGACCAGAGGTGATGGAGAGACTGAAACATGGGAGGTTCCATCTGAACATCAAAAAACACTTTTTCACTCTGAGGGTAACCAAACACTGTCACAGGCTGCTGAGAGAGGTGTCAGAGTGTCCCTCTCTAGAGATATTAAAAAGCCATCCGGTCACAGTCTTATGAAACTGGGTCTTGGTGACCCTGGCTGAGCAGGGGTATTGGGACTGGGTGGCCTCTGAGGTCCCTTCCAACCTCAGTCATTCTGTGATCCTGTGAACTCAACTTTTGTGCAGTAGTAGGGTGCCTAACATGAAAAGTGAAAACATACAACCAGTTTGCTACATCTGAGAGAAAAAAAAAGGAGTAAGATTGCCTTCAACCTGATCAAAGGCAGGGCTCTACGGTATGCAAACAAAAAACATGAAATCGTGTTTCTGTAGAATTCTAGCTCACAATATTTGTACTGCAGGCTGCCACTGTTGTTTAAATGGGTAAAATAAAATGGGAAAATATTATTACCAGGAATAAAATACCTTAATGCCTCTACAGTCCAATTAATATTGTGAGTGTTAATTTGATTGCTTTTGAGGTAAATGAGTTGATATTTAAAGAAACCCCCCCCCCCAAAAAAAAAGAAAAAGGAGAAAACTGAGCAACTTCAGAAAAAAAGGCACAGACACTTCAAAACTAATTACATCTAGTCCTCAAGATGGAAATGAAGCTAGAATGAATCTCTCTGACAAGCTATTGAAATTCAGAAGAGGAAAATTAGATTGAGTGATTAATCAGAAAGGATCATGCTATAGAAATGATTCAGTTTTCAATAAAGCTGAGAGAATGGCACAAAAGTTTTAAAATGACGACAGCAAGATGTTTCAGAGGCAAAATCTTCATGTTCCCCTCTTCACTAAACTCTTGAGGTATGCTATCCATGGTTCTGCCATAATCTATCTACATTTGTTAAGTGATCCTATAATCTAGTAGGAAAATGTTTCATCAACAAGTAGTTTGATGTCAGTGATGGAAAGAGACAGGTATTAATCATAGAGGTTCACAAATCTACTTTCAGACTCACCAAGGTGGAGATTTAGGATCTTGTAGGATAATTTGTGTTCAGTAAAGTGGGTGGCAGTACAGACCCTTCCTGACACAAGACTGGTTTCTCCTCATTAGCCTAAATCTTAGTTTTGCTCTGAGCATTTGAGGTAATTTGGAACAAAGCCCAGTTATGATGCAGAAATATGTTGTGTGAAGGAGAACAAGATCCTTGTATATGTCCGTTTGGCTGCAGTGGATGCATTTTTGTAGATATATCTAGGAGACAATGATAAAAAGGTCTCACTTAGCCCAGAAATACATTCTTATTGGAAAAGAACAGGATGCTTTGTAATAGGTGGCTTAAAGCAAGTGATTGCATCATTACAGTGTTAATTCCTTTTTCAGTTATGGCACAGATTTTAGGAAAAAAGCCTAACATTTATTTTAAAATATTGAGTGATGGACAACACAGAACAGACCAAAGTAGGTTGCTCTCCTCGGTCATTAAATTTCTGGAAAAAAATGAAATGAAAATCCTGAACTTGTCAAGCATCCACCCTCACGGCTTTTTTTCAATGCTGGGCTGCAGTGTCACACTTTCAAATCTGTGTTCTATTTGCTGGGATTTAGGCTTCAATATGCTTTTCTTCTTCATTTAGTGTGTTTCTGTGTCTTTCTCTATGAGGCAGATTTCCTTAACCCATAAACATTCTTCTCTTTCCTCAGAGACATTTTCAATTTCAAAATGATTTTGCAGTACTAATTACTATTTAGAGGTAATAAAGGGATCAGAAGTTCTACTCATTATTTTCCCTGTGTGTGTCAAATATCACTTTTTTTCTTTTTTTAGCAACAATATCACACTGGCAACTTGTATTTAGATAATCAATAAACACTACTCAAAATATCTTTACTATTCATTGCTGCTAACATAGAGGCCTATTTTTAACTAGAAATTTCCTTTATTTACCTATACATGCATAAAATTTCACATATCCTTCTCTGAAAAAGAAACATTTATTGACTGCATTCAGTTTCCCAACTGGCCAGAGTCCAGTCTCATTTACTCCCTCCATATGTGTAACCAGTCTTCTTCAGTTTTTGTCTCATACAACCTGTATATCATTAATTATGTAATGACTTTCTATATTCTTCTCAGTTATGAATTGTAATGTTAAATTGCAGAGGGTCAATACTCACAATACGGAATTCACATCACTTACTCAAGTAAATAGATCAGCTTTTCTAGCTTTTTACCTCCTTTATATATCAGCATATTATTTCCTGCCAGGCCTCTTGAGCACCTCTGATGACCAAATCCTGGAAATCAACAACAGTAATTCAGAGAATATGTCAGCATTTTTAAGCTCTTAGATGCAAGGTACTTGGACTTGTTAACTGAAGAAGGCCTCCTTAAAGTAATCATGTGAAATGTGGAACTTTTGGAATATAAATGACATTGTATGCTATGACTGGATCACAAAACACTCATTTCATTTACACCTCCACCCTTTGTTCACTGTAATTCTCAATTCTGACACTTCCATCTAGTAACGCACCAAGAAGTCCTCGATTTTGCTGAATACACTCAGACAAAACTAACTTTCTTAAGTAGTTTGGTCTATTTCTCATTTGCAGGCTATTTGTGTAGTTAGAGAAATGATTTAAAATAGTTGTCTATGATTATTCACATTTTCTTCACCTATTTGAACTCTCTCTGCTGATTTTCCCAGCTCTTCCCTGCTTTCTGCAACTGGCCCTTTAAAATCCTGAAACATGCTTAAATGTATTTCACATAGAGAGTTTCTGCATACCTCTTTGGACTTTATTCTGTTTGCAACAGTAAATCAGAGGAAGTTATTAAAATACGAGAATGTTTGATTTGTGGAACCAGATTAAACCAATATGTCATATTAGTTAATCCCATCAATTTGATGTTATTTCAAAGTAAAGCTAGCCACCAGCTAGCTCCATGAACCTCCTTCATGAATCACTTAAGCATGAACTCATCTGGTTACTGACATAGCTTTAAAATGTCAAACAGGTGAAGCTCATCGCACAACTGACATTTAAAAATGTACTTTAAACATCTCACCGAACAAGGGCTCAGACCAGCTGTGCAGTGGCATGCAAGGAAGCGTGATTCCTGACCATCACTGAAACACAGCTTGCCAAAAACGAAGGAAAAGACAGAGAAGATGGGAATATGTTGTATCTGGCAAGAGTAATAGGGGTTACTCTTGCACACCAAATAAGGGTATGATCACAGAAGCAAATTTACTATAACATACAGAGCTTTGCTGATAAAGATGTTGTGTGATGATCTATCAGCACCATGAGGTGATATCAAGAATTTTATTTTTAATATCTTTCACCATAAGGAACCATTCTACCGGAAGCTGAAGAGAGAAAATAAACTTATACTCTGTTTTGGCTGGCAAAACTCCTTGTTGCGTTTCTAGGACGCAGGGAGCTTAATCTCTTCTCCTGGCCTTTAAATGTATTTCAGCAGCTTGATTTGACTCCTGTGATTACTCTCTACAGACTTCATATTCAGAGTGACAGTGATTTTGGAGGTTTATTTTTGTTAGCTGTTTAGCTAGAAGTTTTGCTGAAAGTCTTTGAGGAAATTTCCATTGTTTATCTTGTGACCAATTCTATTTCAATTATTTCTCATGCATTTTTTTTATCTGACAAAATTATCTTCTCAGGCCTCAAAGTTGGCACTACACTATTGGGATCCACACTAACACTGACTCTTGATATAATTTCATGCCTATGTCTCTACAGCAGCATGCCTCCAAGAAAAGAGGTTTCAGTTAGAGTGCAAATGTTGACCCAAGACAGGCCTGGACAAAGCTTTTTTTCATATGAAACTACTGAGCTGCTGAAGTCAATTTCCTGCAGGAAAAGGCTAGTTTCAACAACTATTTGTTTACTGTTCAAATACAGGAAAAGACCATGCAGATAACTTTGATCTGAAGTTTTGATTTAAACAGCCAGACTTAGTTTTACTGTTTATTTTTGTAAAATAGAAACACAGTGAAACACTTAAGAGATATTTCAGTATTAGTATTTTTGCTGAGATTTTGCGTTTCCATTCCAAATTAAGGCTAGAAGATTTTCACATTCCTGTGGGACAGAAAAACAGTTTTTCTCTCCCTCTTCCAGTCTTGTGCAATCATTGAAGATTGGAGTTATTATTTGATGAAGCATATTAAAAGGAATGAATTTATATTGTTGACTTATTAATGATTAAGTGGAGATACAAAAACTATTTGTAAGAAGGATAAAACCACAAATAAATGACTGAGGGGAGTTGGAGGACTTGTCATTAATAAGAGTGGGATGGCATCAAGAAACTAAAACCAGCCTGATCATCAAGCTAATGTTTCTTGGTGAGATATAGTAACTCACTATTAATTTTTAACAGCTCCACATGAAACCTCTTGCCTGTCAGAGATAGTAAACAGTCAAAGAGAACAGAGTCTTCACATTTCCGAATCTCTTGACTGCATTTTCCTAACTCTTGTTCAGCTGCTTTCATCTTTCAGGGCACTCTTGAAATGCAGCTGCCCTTTCATGGCTGCTAGGACATTCTTTTCAAATTTAACATTTCATTTCATACTGATGGATTGGTGTATTATGCGCGGCCATGCTGACACTGCTAAAGCCCAATATACTTGTAAAGTCTTTCCAGAGACTTTAAAAGTTGCTGGTTCTGTTGTATCTGTTGAACAGTTAAGAAATTCTAGAAGTTAAATGAACAGAGATAATAGATAGTTGGCACTTTCAGCTGAAAGTGCTTTCTTTTGGAAAACTCCCTTAATTTGCCTGAAATTGTCAGCAGAATTGTGCAGACTAAGTTCACTTGAAAAGACCTCTCCAGCTAAGTTTGAAGAGTCACAACAACTAAGTGAGGATGTAGAAAACAGAAGTCCTCCACTCTCTGAATTGGGTAGGGGAGAGTGAGATGGAGTTTTTTTACAGTTCCAGGGAATCCCTGGCCACTTGAATGGTGCTTATTTATTTCAGATTTCTGAAAAAGACGGCATATACAAATAAACAGTCAAATTTAAAAAATATGGATCACCAACTCTCTTCCTAAGCAAACACAGAGGTCAGACCTCAGATCTTTGCACAGTGCCAGCTGGAGTCTTCACTTTCAACAGGTGCTCCTGAGATCACCGAGGCATCAGATGTTCTGGCAAATGCAGCACAGAAAAGTGAAAATGAGTGTGCAAAGTAAGCTGACCTCTGAGGGAAAGATCTCTTTATTCTGAGAGAGAAACCTGCAAAAATGACCAAGAAGGTCAAAAGCAATAAAAACAGTGATCCCTGGGAGGAACAACTGAAGCTATTAGTCTGTTTTATTGAGTCTTCACAACATAAAACTTCTTATCTTAGCTTGGCATCTTAAGTGAAGTTTTATTGTCTGATCTCAAACTCAGGTGACTGACTTTGAACTCATTTGAGTTTTGGATTAGGCTGTTCATACAGATTTTAGCAGAAAAAAGTGCAAGATTTTATATAGCAGTTTCATTTCTTAGATTGTTAGGATACAGATAGAAAAGTAACATTAGTAGCCTCTGATTTACAGTAACTTAATGGCATGTGCCTTTAATAACTGCTCATTTCAAGCTTCTTCGGGAAGTCCAGGTAAAGGAGAAAATCTAGAACAATGTCATGACAGGACAAGAACAGAAGCTCTTCTGTCATTGTCCAGGACTCAGTTTTAATGCAAAAATATATAGTAAATGGTAGATTTTGGATTCTTAGACAAAATCTGAACTGGAAGAACAGAAACTTCTGTCAGTATTCATGCTGGGGATTAACTTGCAGCAGTCCACAAAACGTAACACATCACTCCACACTCCGCCCCCCCCTTCTGAAAACCCTTCTGAAAAAGACAACAGTTAATGTCTTTCACATGGAGCTTATAACCTAGGCCATCTTATGAGGAAAAACGCAGTCACAAGTGATGAAAACAGTTTCACTTCAAGATGACTCAGTTGAAATACTCAGAGAAAAACTTTTCTTGCAGTTTGTTCTCAGGAGTGGTGACGTTTTCCTGGAAGCTTCTCTCTGACCCCTAAGAGAAATTATGCAGGCAACCATTTCCAAAAATTGTATTTCCAAGACTGTCTTCTCATACTTAGTGTTGGAGTTATAGTTCCTTATTTAAAAATGTGCATAAGCTTCAGAACATCCATATACTAAATGCTATCCTGTCCATTCCCAGACTGTTGTTTTTTTTTTTTTTTTTTTGCCTTACTGAAAGGTCCCAGACTTTTATCAGTTCACTCCTAACTTGCATTGCTATGAAAAGAAGAAGAGTCAATTACAGAAGGGTTTTGCAGAGATCTGGTTAGCCTTGCTATGGTTATTGTTATGAGACAAATCACAAAAAGTGGTAATTTTTCCCTATTTTGTACCTTATAAAATACACACAAAATAGAAATTTAAAATGGATATGGATGAAATAAACACCATTTAAAATTGTATCTTATTTTATTTTATTTTACTTATTAACAGTACAAGGAATATTTACTTCCCAGACCTCAATGACTTGTCTGGCAAACACTCTAGGGTGTGTGTTCACCCCAATTCAGAGACCACTGTTCTAACCCCTAGCTCACAGGAGTGTCTTTTTTTCCCTTTTACTCATTCCAAAGGTAATTAAGAACAATTTTCTTCTCTTTTTTTTTTTTTATTTTCCTAAACTCTGAGTTAATGATCCTTTTTCTAGTGCTGAAAGTCTACATAATTTCTTGATTATAGCAGTAAATAATAATAACCATATATATTTAAAGTAGAAAGAAATATTGCTATCAACTTGCAATGAAAATACTGTAAGTTGTGAGAAGACTATCAGGACCCTGAAGACTCTCACATGTCCTAAGGCCCTCACCAGACTTGCCTGTGATCCTCACCCACACCCTCTTCCTAGGGGCCCAGGAGCCTCATGTCAGCTCACACATCGGCCCTTGGACCTTGTGAAAAAATGAAAGTCCTTTCTATTTTAATTAATGATTTATGAAATCTGGACCTTGTGAAAAACGAAAGTGCTTTCTGTTTTAATTAACGATTTATGTCATCTGTTGCAACCTACTCCCAAACACAGTAGACCATTTTCAGGGAAGAATCCCTTGGAGGATTACAGTGTGGGGCAGCAGACATTTTTGCCTGTATTTTGTCATAGTTATAAACTGAGATCTGTTCAACAGTTCCATCAGGATTTTCAGCATCTGTCTATTTTCAGGCTTGAGCATCCAGTAGACCTAACAGTAAGACAGGATCCATGTAGCATCAAGGAAAATGTGTTATGGAACATTATATAAAAATGTTATGCAATTTCCTAAAGTCTTCCTTGGCTTCCCACATGACTAGGAAATAAGACAAAGAAGTACTTACTTTTCTTCAGCTGTCCTGCTTTGAGTTTCTCAAGTGGGCCAAGTGGCCAATAGCAAGAGAAATTTCTGTTCTTCCTATCCCAGCTGATAGGGAAACCCAAAGACTTGGATTGCAAGGCGTATAACCAGCTCTGACCATAAACTAGATGAATGCTATGTGATAGATGGGGAGACTACAAACTTCTCTAGGAAATCATTTAGGAAGCCCCAATACTTCTGCTGTTGGCCATATACAGCTCAGTCTTCAGAGAGCAATTATCACCACTGCAAAATAATTTGTAAAACAGTAACATGGTCTTTCCTTAGGAGAAGCTTCTGCCTTCCCAAAAGAGCTTTGAGTCTCATCTGAGCCTTTGCAAGCTGCACACTCGTTAGCTGTCACATTAACAGAAAACAATGGAAAACAGATGAACAGGCTCTCAAATAACTTCGCACCATGGTGATGGCAAGAGATTGCTTCGGGCGCTTCACATCAGTCAGAGGGACTACTGCCTTCAGAGTGCAGTTGAGGACAGTAGTGCCAGCAGATGTTAAGGGCTTGCTAAGTAGTGTTGCCTAGGATCTGAGTCCCATGGGAGAAGGAGCATTCTCCCCACATTTGACCTTCCTAATGCAGTTAATTTAATGTAATCTGTCCTTGCTGTGTTTTATTTTGTTGAGGGGAAACAGAAACAGGTTTTCCTGCATCCCTCGTGTCACCTTTTCTTTTTCTATCTTTTAGTTCCTTATTCCTGGCCAGTACAGTAAAATAATAATAACAACAACAACAATAATAACAACAATAATAAAACTCACAAGGATGGAGCCTGCATGACACATTAAAATGTTCATCATGGCTATTGCACTTGATAGAGCACTTCACAGATTTCTTCTTGGTCCATTTAAAAAGTTTCTGGCAGAGCTTCTGCAGACTCCTTCTTCTGCCTGCTGCATACAAACACAGCCCTTGAACCTACTGAATCAAACTAGTAATTGTTTTGCATAATGCCCCCCATCCGACAGTGCCGACAGCCAGAGAGCTTCAGCAGTTGGCAGAAACACTTGCTCAGGGGTGAGTTTCTCCCAACTTGCAGGCAGAGCGGCCTTTGCATCTTTTAAGAAATATAACCTTGAAGGTTGAGTTTTGAAAGTATGTTGGGTGCATGTTCCACTTAAATGTGTTCCACTTAAATTAGGTGCTTGATTGGTACCCCTAATCATTTAAAAAGCTTTTGAAAACCTGACCATGCATAACATAGAAACTTCTAAGAGATTTGAAAATTGAAGTAATGCAGTACTCCAAATATGTTGTGGAATTCAGGTGTTTGCCAAGATTTTCAAAGGCATACGTATGCCTGAGGAGGCTCTGAAAATGTAGATCTAGGTTGTTAAATTACAGAAATACTTAAGAAGCATTACAGCAACTTTGCCTTTGAGAATATTTCCTTCACTAAATGGCTGATAGACTAATAATAGTGACTAGTGAATTAATTACTGAATAAAGCAAGATGCAATTCCATGAACAAAGTACAGAAAATGGATAAATGCAAATATAAATATTCATACAAATATTTTGGTACATGAAACTTTGATCAAATTGGTCACAATATCAGATTAACCTTATCTTGGCATGAACAGATGTCACTATGCTTGGACTTGTTATTGAAGGCATGGAGAATCATGTCCTGTCTCTGTATTTGTTTGATTTTTATGTTTTCAATTTTGAGCCTACTGGGATGTTTACATGACTGTCTCATCTATATAGTATTTTGAAATCTGTGATTACAAAATAAATAAAGTACAAACAAGTCATTATTGTATCTGGAAAGGGATGAGACTGCATACATAGGAAAAGCACAATCAGAACATCTGTGCTAACACAAGTTCTGGCTCTAAATGCCTGATAAAGCCTTTCTTTCTTCCAAGGTGTCTCCCTAGAACCTGCCAGTGGTGCTTTTACTGCACACATTAAAAAAATAGACTTTTTTTTCCCACCTAGCTAATAATTTATTGGTAACAGGGTGCTGATGTCACTTTCCAGAAGCTCCAGTTTTCCAGTTTTCTCCTAATGAATATTTCAAAATAGGTAAAGATTTGGATATTTGTGTAAGGTTTTGAATGTTTCCAGCATCCCTTTGTCCTCTGCCATGCACTGGGCCCTAAATCTGGACTGGTTGCATGTCTTTGTCTTCCCAGGGAATGTGCAGATTCCCTGCAGAATGACACCAATTGACTCCTCTGTCCCCTGGCAGTCTGGATGGGTTTGACTAGGTCTGAACCTGGACAGTGTTCAGTGCTGACAAACCCTGCAGGGCATGCTGCAGCCCTGCTGCCATCTCATCCCTCTGAGCACTGGTATTTTGGCTTTGTATCTTGGGTTTCAGTCCTTGATTGTTAGCGGTGCACAAGAAAGATCTTGGCATACTGTACCTTTCTGTGTCTCAGACACTTGGCTGGATATGGAGCTCAGCCCCTGGGCAGGCTGCTCTCCAACGCTTCTCTTGCTTCTTCTGTTATCAGTGTCTTCCACATCAGCATGTGGACAGGCCAGAGGGTGGATTGACAGGAACCTTTTGAAATTCAGCAGTGATAGATGGCAAGACTTACCCCTGGTATGCATGAACGCCTTTCACTCCCACAGGCTGGAGACTGCCTATTTAGGGAGCAACTGTGTGGAAAACACCCTGGTGTCCAGGTTGGAAGGGGCAGAGGAATTTTCCTGTCAGGTGAGGTTGGAGAACCTGGGCTTTTAGAGCCTGGGGAAGACACAGCTTCGTGTGTCTATGTATATGACAGCAGCCCCCCTGGGCTATAGAGATATCATGGAGTAGATGCAGCCAGGCTGATCACAGTGCTGCAGGGCAGGAGAACATGAAACAACAGGCGTAAGTTGAAAGAAAAGAGCTTTGCAGTGGATATAAGGAAATTATTTTCCCCAAGAGGATAAAGAGTCAGTGGAACAGGTTGCTCAGAGATGCTGCACAGTCTCTGTTCTTGGAGGTTTTCCAGATGCAAGTGGACAGAGCCTGGAGCAACCCAATCTGATCTCAGATGTGAGACTACTGTGAGTAAAAGTATGGATGTAGACCTTTCCAACCTGAAATTTCCTGTGATCATATGATTGCCTACTCTTATCTTGTTTTGGGCAGTGTATTCCTGTAATCAGTGTTAGAAAAACAGAGATGTTAAACTGTTATAAGTTTGGGAATTATTGCAACTTCAGAAAAGGGGTCATAGTGTTGCGGAATTAAGAAAAAATGAAGAAGGATAGGGACACATGGTCAAGGAGAAAGTAAATGGACACGGTAAGTGTTGGGATGCAGAAATGAGTGACGGGTAAGATGGGAAGCAAAGTGCTTCGGGGAGATGTTGCAGTGCTTGGTGTTGCTTGGCTGCTGCAGCTTTCCCTGGGAGTGCAGCGGGGGCTTCTTGGGACAAGGCAGGGATTCTCTGCCCTCCTGCAGTCCATCTTGGACGCCCCACACCGCTGCTCCGGCTGTTAGCCTGCAACTTCAGTGAGTTGCAAAGGAGTTGAGAAGGCTCTCCCGCATGGCACTGCAAAGGTCTTTATTCCATGCTGACTCCCCAAAGCCTGGGGCCAGCACATGGCAGAGAGAGTACAGAGAAGAGCTGTAGGCAGGCTGCTCCCAACGGCAGAGAGAGGGCGAGAGAAAGTCATACGGCTTGGAGCCTCAGTTTACCCGGATACGAGTGGGGTGGGGAGAGCACATGGGCAAATGGTTTCAGGGCATAGGGTTGGTACATGGG
>VZRR01008595.1:97756-172753 GCA_013398015.1 Oreocharis arfaki
GTTTTGCAAGGGCTGGCCGGGAGGGGAAAGCTCGGGGTGGGACCAACGGAGAAGGAGGTGTGGAAGAGGGTGGGGCCCGCGGTCGAGGAGGGAGTGCCGGTGTGGTTACACTCAATGAAACGGGCAATGGGTCCTGACGTAGGAGGAGGAGTTTGGGAGGGGCTGAGGGTTTTGCCGGGTGCGGGAAAATATGGAGTACAAGAAAGAGAAGGCAGCATGGCGGGCCCCAACACGCGGTCGAGGCCACGTGTCGCCACCATCTTCGCTGGAACCTGGCGCTGACACAGCGAGATATTGGGGGGTCGGGAGGCGGGTAAGGGAGCACTCGGGCCGGAGTGATCAGTTCCGGCTCGGTGAGGGGACAGGGGAGACACGGACGGCCGCAGGGAGACACTAAAGGGAACAGGAAGATGCTAGACATTGTGAAACTTCATATTCATATTTCAGAGATGATGATATGCGGCAAGACTCCACAACTTATAAAAGTTGTAAAGTAGGTATGTTTATTGCGGCGCTGGACGCATGGGAAGTAGCCTTCCAAAGACATGCGTGCCTCAGCAATACTCATCTTGGTATATACTGAGTTAAAAGTTACATATGCATTAGATTACCCAATGTACTTATACATATTCATGGCCTGTCCCCGCTTCATATTATAATGAGTTCCAAAGTCGTTTCAATACGGTGTGCATGCGTAGTGCCACCCGGTGGTCATGGGCTGGGATCTCTGGGATGAAGTCAAGGTCTTCCTCAGATGAATCAAATAATATTCACAGGTTGAACTTTTTACCTTTTCTTCCTTGCGCATGCTCTCTAGGTGCCTGGCCATAGTCCTAATCTTAGAGCTGGTTTGAGCTGGTTTCAGGGTCCGAAAACAGGATCTCTGATCAAGCTGCTTCCTCTTTATCAATAGCCTAGCATCCTCTCTTTCTGTTGAGCAGGCTATATACATTGTTTAGCAAACTGCCAGCCCTTAATCAATCATTCCTAACTTCCTTGAATCAATGAGTGGTTCATTATCAGTTTTTCTTGGAGCTTTTCTGTTCCTAAATATGTGTAGTAAAAGTGCCCTATCAGAGCCACCAACAAAATTCAGAGCCTGTGTTAATTGCTAGTTTTGTCTATCTTTATGGAAAAAATACCATTAGCGCTTTCATACTTTTCTCTCAGGTCTATGGGCAGCACCATCCCAACTATCAGTAATGGGTGGCAATACCTCTGGCTCAGAAAGCCTGGATTAGTTCCCAGCTTTGTTGTTATCACAGCATTGTACTGTTTGGCAAAATGATAAGACTGTGTACAATACTTTATCTCTGAAAGCACAAAGTCTAGGAATGTGAAAAAGCAGACACTCTGTTCATTTTATTTTTAAACATTATAGAAAGAAAAAAAGGTGCTTTATATTTAAAATATCACTGTTTATATTAATGTATTTATATTAAAACGATGGTGCTGGATATTGCTCTGGAAAAGACTAGCTAGTACTAGCCTTAACATTAGGTTATTTGTGTGTCTGGATAAGTAAACCTGTCAGAAAAAGTTTGTGGGAAGCTACTTGTTCAAGGACCAGGTTTGGTTTCTGCCACTCTTTCTGACTGATGCTTATTCACATAATCAGTGAGGTTTAGTGGTGGTGTAAAGTACCACTTCGTTTTGAGTAATTGTGAAAAAAATCTGTCCTTTTCTCAAATTGCATTGACTTCTACTTTAAATATCAATGCCAATTTGAAGGTCTAGGCTAAAATTAAAAATAGCTGTATTTTAAACTCTCCAGCTACTTTGCTTTCTCAGGAATGTTACCATATCACTATTTTCAGTGGTCTTGACATCTGCCATTCATATTATTTCTTCATGATACGTCACTATTGTTAAGGAAAAGGAACTCTGAAAATGAAGAACAGGTAAGACCTCATGTAAGAGCTGTTAGCAAGAGCCCCTGAAGCAGATGAAAGAACCCACTTGAGGGTGATAAAATATTTCTTTTAATTTTAGAAACATACCAAATTCTTCAATGCCTGATACTGAAGATATTTTTCAGATGTTGAGGAACAGAGATTATTTGTGATAAATTGTTTGGTTTCTATTCTGTGGGGAGGGGAGTTCTCCAGTTTGTTCCTCATATAACTTCTACTAAGTTTTAAAAGTCACAAACAAATGGATTATTCTTTATCAAGTATTTATGTTTAGCCTAATTTAACACTTTAACATTGTCTCAAGTGCTGAAATTTCCATTTGTAGGAGAGAAAAGCATCTTCCATCTTGAGAAAGACATCAACTACCTATGGTATTGAACATAGAAAATCTATTATTCTCCGTAACTTTGATAGTTTGAAAAGGAAGTTAAAACATTTTTTCAAAACTTTGCTTAAGATAAAACTCCATGGGACACTGTAGCCTGGCAGGGATGGGGCTTTGGGAGACTCTGCTTGGATGTCGCTTGCCCTTTCATGGGGCACAGCCCAGCCAGGGATTGGCCGTGAGAGTGGTTTGGGTAGGATGGGCTGTGTGATGTCTCCAGTCAAGGACTGTGTCCCCTTCAAGCCTGTAGACCGCAGTGCCCGAAGGCTTCTGTGAGATGGCCCACAGCTTTCATCTCTGCAGTGCTCACAAACACTGCCCTTGCTCCCTTGCGCCTCCCTCACCTCCTCACCTGCCGGTCCCCAGCTCCAGGCAGCTTCTGCTCTATGTTACCTCCCACCCAGCCCTGCTGAGCAAACATTTCTCCCACCTCTCCCAGGCCATGGCTGTGTCAATTGCACTCTTCCTGGCTGTGATGGCCATCTTGCCCAGGCTGAAGCACCATCACCTGATCCGTGTGGCCATGGCCCAGCAAATGCAGCAGCACAAGGAGTCACTGCACCAGGAGACAAGGTGGGTGCTGCAGGACACTGAGCAGAGCAGGCTTGTGGAAGAAGCCACACTCCTCTCTGTGTGGCAGCAGTGTTCATTTTGGACCAGGAAAATGAAACTTGCCTCTCAAAGCTGCTGTGATCAGGACAGCTCCAGCAGCAGGAAGGAGAACAACAAGGAGGAGGAAAACTTCAATGGAGCACACAGTGGTGTCAGGTCCTTGTTTGGGCCCACTCTATTGCCACTACAGGTACTACCTGACGCTGCAAGGATCTGAAGAACCTGGTGTGTGACTTCTTGATGTCCACTGCGTGCTTTGCAAAAGCAGTTTCATGCCAGAGATGTACTCTATTGCCACTGGGATGGATAGCACCTGTGGATCCTGGAATGTCCATGAGACCTGAATCTTCTACCAGCTAATTTAACTAGCTGATGATGTTCCTGTAGTCACCCCGCAGCCACACGTTCAGGCTGGAGCTGTACACCATGGGGCAGGTGTCAGAGAAATGCTTTGGCATCCTTTTGATGCTGGAATGCAGATGCTCAAGGAAGTAACTGATGGGGGATGCACTGTTTTTTCTCCCCTGCCTGCAACAACAAGCTGCCCAAGGATCAGAGCTTATCCCTCCTACACACCACACCCTCTGCACTCACTCCTGTGCAAGGAGGAAATTTCCTGCTGGGTACAAATTGCTGAGATTTGCCTGGCTCTGTTAGCCTTTAGTGGCACCGCTGGCATCTAAGAGTGCTGCCCTCCCCCCAGGCTGCCCTCTGGGATGCAGGTCTGCACTGAGCTGGTTTCTGCCATGCACCGTGGCAGCTCAGGCACATACCTGATCCTTCAAGAGGCAGCCAGCAGCTTTCCCAGTGTGCCAGTTTGGTCTGGGGTAGTTAATTTTCTTCTTCACAGTGACTAGGATGAGCATTTCTGTTGTTTAAGGATCAAAATCTTTAGGTTTGAAGTTGCTGAAGTGACAAAGTAATTTAGATGGGTTTGATAAATTTGAGCATTTGGATTTGACCTACATCCAGCTTAATGAAATTCTTCATGAAGTTTACTCTTAGAGCTACTATCTGTCTGTCAAATTGTCTGCAAATGGCTTACATTTTCAAATGTTTTCAGTGAGGCTGATGGTTAGTCAAAAGACTTGAAAACAATTTTATTTCAAGACTAGGATAACAAAAACATTTATGCATTTCAGACATAAAGCAGCCCAATATTTATTGAACTGTAATAATTTTTTTACAGCTTACAGTGATGTAAATGCAGCATTGAATCAATGGAGAATAGCAATTCAAATAGAATTGAGATGTTTCTTGAAAGAACCATTTGAACACTGGAAAGGCACTATGTTTTTCAGTTAAAAAACACTCACTTGAAAGTCAAAAACCTCACTATGATCAACAACAAGACTGAACAAATCCTCACAAGGAATAAAAAGAAATCCTCTAAGGAATAAAACTAGTATTGATAGGAAGTCTATCTTTTCAAAATGAACATATGTCTTTTTTATGGCCTAAGTTATATCTTATACTTAAGTTTTTATTATTCAGATCATGAGGAACTCTTGACATCTGGCACAGAAATCATGGGAAGAAACAAACTTTTAAAATTACTCTTGCCAGTATTTCTACATGAATCACCTACTTATGTATATATTTTAAATGCAAATGGAAATTTTGATAGCGTAATAGACATGTGTGTATTTTGAACAATTGGATTCAGTGGTAACTTTTAAGCGTCTTTAGCTTGGAATAGTACCTAAAATGTGACTGGGAATTATTCCCAGATTCAACAACAAGAAGAAATATGGGAAAACAAATTAATGAAGACTAATGTGCATGAACTGCCAGCTATCTATTCAGTTTCAATAAAGGTGCTTCTCTAAGTGATCCATAACGTTGAAATTTTTTGTCTGGTCTAGAAATCTCAAAATTTAAGACTTGCGATATTTTCAGGAATTAATACCTTATATTGTGATGAAACTGAGAAGAAGAAAGGAAGATGAAGTTGGAGACCAAGGAAAGATCAGAACTTAAATTTTGCTATTGATTTTGTAAAAATGGGGAAACTCTGAGAAGTAGAGCAGAGCCACAACACTATTTTTAAACCCTGATGTTTTACTCCTCTGTCACTGCTGCTATGTGCATCATGACGTTGTATTTGAGATTCAGCCAAACTTCTGCTAAAAATCATGTGCAACTTGCCTCTTTTAGATTTCTTAACAAACTTAACTGTGTTTGTTAAAAGGGTTGTTAGGGTTCACAAATGTTTTGAATTAACTTGGGTACACTCTGCTGAAAATCACATGAAATTCATTCTTTTAAAAGATTTGTTTGCAAAGCAAAAAAATAAAACCCACAAACAAAACCCAAAAACCTTTGGCTTTCTAGGCTGACTTTGTTCTCACTTTTTATTTACTGACCGTCAGTCTCCAGGGGGAAAGTTATATAGGTTCAAACCCCAGATACTGTTCAGGAATATCTGTGGAGTGAAAGAGAGAGCTTCGGTACCAGTTTTCCTGCTTTTCTGTTGCTGGTGCTGTATAGAACACATCTGGGTCTCTGCATGATGTATGTAGGCCCATCTGTGAAGAACTGGACAGGAAAATTACCTACCTGCCTGCTTTTAGCATTCAGGAATCCAAGAGGTGGGGATATTGCAAATAAAAGCTTATGATAAATGATTTTTATTTGTTAATTAAGCCCAGCTGATTTATATACTAAAAAGAAAAAGAAGGATCAAGAATTCTTTCAAAGATGATAAGTAGAATGAACAGTGTGTAACCTGAATTTGAAGATTTATTCAGGGCCATGACTCATTACAATGAGAAAAAAACCCCTTGGTTTCAGAATTCTTTGCTTTCCTGAGATACTCAAGAAACACTGTATTGTCCCAGTGATATCAGGGCTTGCTAACGTGTCAGGATGGTTGCCTTGAGGATCATAAGACTGGATACTAATGCTACATCTTATTTTCTTTCCATCATGTATCATTTTCCTAAGTTCAGAAGCTCTCCCTGTTTCTTGCACAAAGCAGTTAGCAGCTCTTGCCAACCTCAGTTCCTCCTCTTCTATGTCATCATCTCTTGTAAAAAGCGAAAGAAATAATATTAATACATTCATTTTTAGCTGAATTCTTGGAAGCATTCTTTGAGGAAAAGCTGACCTTTACCACTCTGTACTACCTTCACTTTTCTTTCTTTAAATCCACGGCCTACAGTAACTTGTGACTTTTTCTCAGTACCTTACTGAAGTAATTTCCATTCTTTCTGCCTACTGCAACCAAAGCATTTCAGCTTATGCTTCCTGATTTCTCTCCCTTTCCCCAATAGCTTTATTTATATGTATTTCTTTCACCAAGCATATAAAAGATTTCCCCCAGTTCTCAAAGAGACCTCGTTTTCTCCTCCTTCAATGTGTCAAGTTTTCTGTTCTCAAGGTACCAGTTTCTCTAGGTTCGTAACAGGAAGATGTGAGAAACAGAACAAAACCTTTCATAATTTGGAACTTCACATACTTCAGGGAATGTTTCTTTAACTTTCTTCAGGGAAAATTTAATTTGCTTTGAATTTTCAGTGGAAGCTTTGGCTGCCGGTCATTTCAAGTCGCTCGGATTCTATTGAACATCTTTGCCACTACACTCCATTTAAAAGCTGAACCAATCTACTTATTCTAGAATTGGACTGTTTATCACAGATGATAAGAGGATTGAATGAAGTACGAAATCACTCTGTTCATGACAGTCCATATTGCTTACTAATTATTAGAATCTTTGCTTGCAATATGCCTCTCATGGTTTTCTTTTTGCAGTCTTCATTTATCTTCTTTACCAAACGCTGAATTTATCCAGACTTGGCACTGATGGATTCCATAGTCTCACTAAATCTGCAGGGAATTGTGTTTGCTTCTATCATGAAGAAATTAACTTTGCTGAATGGAGAAATTGTGCCCTTATGTTTGTAGTATAAAGAATGGTGTAATAAGTTAGGATGAACTCTGAGTATTTTCAGGATCCACCTAGTAGGGGAAATGGATGAGGAAAAATACAACTATCATTTTACCTCATAGAAGAACTGAAAGCAAAATGATACTGTCAATGAGGAGAAAAGCCCCAATGACTGTATGATCAGGACATGCTCTTAAAAATAAAGAAGTGGATTTCTTAGATGGTATTGGGTGAAATTTTAATTAGTTGCATTGATTTAGAATCTAAGCTGGATTATTCTTTGCTGGGGTGTAAGGGTGGAAAAAAATGAGGCATTTCTGGACAGTGAAAAATTTGGGTAACTTTGGCACTGCCAAAAGGACAGGAGAAGGTGATGATACTGCCATTATGAAGCAGAGGTACTTGCAGGCACTGAAGGGTTTTAACATAGCTCCAACAGGATTTAGCTGAGGTGCAGCTGCCAAGACTTGCACCCAGAGAACCTGTTCAGTGACTGTGCATTCTGGCACACAGGTCCTACTAGCACGTTGGTCATTGAAGCACCACATTTGAGCTAACAAGCTCTCACAGAGAGCAGAACATGATGCAGATATTCTGAGTGGCTGTGCTTACATAAAACCCGGCAGGTGATGTGTTACAAACTACTAGATTCAGACTTACTGTGTTTAGAGCTGATGCTGGCATGGGGCAGGAGGGTTGAAAAGCATCTCCTTCTTCTGCACTCCTCCAAGGCATGTGGTCCCATGCTCCTCATCCAAAGTGCCAGACCCAGCAGCCTGTGGCTGCTCAGCTTAGGCTCTGCAGCACATGAAACATTTGTACCACCACCCAGACTGAGGGTTGCCCTGCAGCCATTTGTTCGTGTTCACACTGTACCAGCTGGGACTCACTCTGGCTCCAGAACCACAGTGCATGGCATGTCCACTGACAGACATTTCAGGTTATGAGTATGTTTCATCTAGATTTGGATCTTTTCACTGTGTGTGCGCTGCATGTTTTTCAGCTGAAGTCTTTCATGGCAGCTTTCTGCCTTAGATTACCACCTCCTGACGGTGGGACAAGAAGAATTTAGCTCAATTTTTTCTTAAATTGAGACTGGACTAAAACAAGCCTTGTTTTGCCGTGTGGAAAGGGATAATAATTCTGAGAATTTCTAGTGCCTAAGTTCACTAGAGTAGGAGTAGGAACTTGAACTTAGGCAAAAAGTCATATCCTGGTGTAGCTGTTAAGTATCTGACGAATACAAGTGAAGTTATGCCTGTGTGCAGCGCAAGTGTTCCATCTTCCCCTGGTGCTTCTGCAGCAATCGTTGAGCAAATCTTCTCTTCAACACAACAACTTGATCTGCAGCTGGCCTGGGCTTTGGGGCCTGGGTAGTACTTTCTTTGTAAATCCTTTTTCCACTTGTTGGGGACCTCCTGACATGGTGGAACTGCTTCTCCATGCTGTCAGGGTTACTCATGGACAGAGATAAGGGCTATCAGAGGAGGTTAGAGGATCTCAGGAAGACATGGGCAAGTTTAAAATTGGAGAAAAAAAAAAAAAGAACACAGAAGAGGAACAACAGAGATGAAAGTGTTGAGGATAAAGAAGCTGCTAATAAGATCAAAAGGGTAGGGGCCTCTGGTGATAAGAGCAGGACACAGAGTCTAACTGGAAAATAAGAAGTAATTAGAAGAAAAGATGGAATAATCTGAGAGAGGGTGGAGATGTTTGAAATCATCTCAATGTTAGTATGTGGAAATGAAGCCAAGAACTGTATGTCCTAAAAATTTCTTTGCTGTTTTTGCTGTGAGATCTCATGGAAAATTAAATGCTTTGTCCAACACAGGGGTCATCCACCCTACTTTACATATACATTGCAGAGAGAAAGCTGAAATATTAAGACAGGTCAGGCCACTCTGAATGCCTCACAGTACTCATGTTTTTAGAGGAGAGCTTTTACAGAACTGTGAGGTGTGAGAGCTCAGAGCTCCTGGAGACCAGAAATGACAAATAGGGAATCTAGAGCATAAAGAGTTATCACACAGTGATCCAGCTGGGAAGGGTGTTGTGAAAGTGGCTAGCTTGTTGCTTGCTGGAAATTGGGGGCAGTATTTCTGAACTGCTTTTGAAATGAGACTATTCTGAGTCCTATCACCCATCTCCTTGGTTTTAGCAGTTCTATATATCAAAGACATCACCAGTTCGCAGAAACAGGTTTGTTCACTCTATAGCTCAGATATTGTCTCGGGTCAAGAAACAGTCTGTCCTGTAGGAAGCTCTACATATGGCAGCTTTTCACTTGAATTTACAATATCTTGTCAATTGTCATTGAATATAACACTAAATATTTATCTAATTGCAGTAATGTGTTTTTGAGTATTTGCACACAGCAGTATGAATGAAGTCTGACTCTTCTACAGGTGTCTGTATCATATCTTCCTGGCCAGTTTTAGAGTTGGATACTAAATTTCCATCTAAGAAATTTTGCTCATAGCTTTTAGTATTTAGTGTTGTTGTTTCTTTTGTGGGTCATTAAAGTGGAATAGGAGGATGTATGTGTAAATAGGCTTTTATATTTCTAGAATTAATGGTGTTTGAGAGGAAAATAGATGTTTTACAAGCATGGAACTGTTACAGAGAGAATATATTCAACTGTCCCCTAACAAACTGCTATTCATTACACATTGCATGGATGAAATGATGTAGAGTAAAATGGTTTTGGGGCCCAGAAATAACTGCCCCTCGTAGAGAAGACTTACTTTTATGGCGGTGTTTGTTCGGAACAAAAAAGTGTACTATGTCAGTACTATAACTGTAGATATTTTATAAACATACAAACACACCTTTGCAAATGTAGATATTTATAGATTCCCAGTCTCAATTTGCAAAATCCCCTGCGTAAAGCTCTGTTTGAAGTATACCAGCTTCTTCTTGGATATGTAATATCATTTTAAAAAGTTTGAAGATGTCATTTCACTTATATATTTATTTTCTTTAGCTCAAAGACAGTTAAAGAATTTAATAATGAGTATTTGTATATGCTGGTAGTCCTCTGATCTGTAAGTCGTTAACAATTTGCGTGATTTTAGTCAGAATAATCTGCCTGAAGGATGGGAAAATTAATCTACAAGTGTCTGTAGGATAATGGATCATTATTAGGTTCATCATCCTTTGACAAGGTGTGGAAATTCTTGATTGTTGAATAAATTAGATCATACAAATCTATTGTTTTTAAAAATTTATTTGAACACTGTTTATATTTCTTGAGCTCATTGAGGAATATAAATTATCTAGCGGTGGTTTGAGATATTATAATAAATCTCACTCTGTTTGCTAAGCTCCTAAGTGGGCAGCAATCTATTTCCTGGTGAATATATTATTTTAAAAATAACTTAATTAAGAAAGGAATTATGCACTTGTATTTAGCATTCAATATACTTTTATGAAATTGTACTTGATTTTTCGAAATAATGATGTCACTAAACCAAGGAAAAGTTTGATTAGCAACCAGTATAAGGATTTATAAGGTTTTCTCCTTTCAGTCATAGGCTGGATTTTTCTCCATTTTGCCCATCACTGTAACAAATACAAAACACACTCATGGATGTTGTGATGAAATATATTTCCATTCCTTTAAGTAAAACCCATTGTAGGACAGCCCAGACCTTTAGCTGTTCAAACAAAACATTTAGTCTGAAATATCCTTCTCTCTGTCCTACACATTGGAGACCAACCAAAATAAACTGACAAGATGTCACAGAAAATAGTAGTATGACCCTTAGAAGGTGCTATAAGTGAATAGGTTTGTTATATTTTTCTTTTTGAAAATAAGGGTTTTAAAAACATTTACAGTAACTGAATGGGATTTGGGACAGTAGCATAAAAAGCTGTGAAGCTGATTGAGGTTAGTCTGTGTTGAGAAAGAATACAACAGACTAGATATTTCAAAAATTACCAAAAATAATTGTCTTTGGTAAGTATATTTGTGATGTTACCTTGTAAGGATGTACAAATCTACCTCCTCTTTTTCTGTCTTTTTCTCCTTTACTTCCACCTAATTAATAAAACTGCTATCTTTTTAAGTAATAGTTCCTGGAGGCAAGTGTGGATCTGCTACCTCATTCAGATCAGAGTTAGAGGGTGCTTATCTTTGAAAGAGGGCAATTAATAGAGACAGTATTGACTATCAAATGAGGTTTCTTTCCGTTTCAGAGCTTTCATCTGCTCTCATCTTCAGGAGAGCTATCTCTTTATCCTTTGTTTCCTTTCTAAAGATGACAATATCTGTTATACATTTTATAAAGATGCCTTATTTCCTTAGGGTGAGAGGTATGCATTATGCATTCTTCCCCTTTTTCCTTTGGGAAGGACTTTCCTTTCTTGCAGAAGGTTTTGAATCCTCAGCTAAGGTTTTGTCACAGTTGAGGTGGGCACGAAACACACTAATTCTACAATAAAGTGCAGGCAAAAGCATTTATTCCGAAAGCCAGTGTCATATATACACTGTCATATATACACTGTTGTATGTTTATCATTTGTGTTAATTGTCCATTGGTTGCTTAACTACTACAACAAATTCATTGGCTATTTTAATGGCACTGTATTATTATTAGTTATCTACAACACAGACATCCCAAAAATCCAAACGAACGCCAGCTGCAGCTGTGTTTGCTGTTTACTCTCTTTATTATTTTGAATTTCTTGCTTCTCTTGATTAAGTTTCTCACGGGTAGACATGGGATTGTGCTGAAATCAATGTCAGATTCAGACGCAGACAGGCTTGCTGGCCTGCTGTTAATCTCCACAAGGTTTGAATCCCAAGCTCCTCAGTTTGGACTTTGAAAGCTGTAACAGACACTTCTTCTGCCCTTGGTTATGTGTTAGAAAGACCATGACACATATGTGGCAGATATTTTTACACAGTGACTCCTTGCCTTTGGAATGGGATTACCAAAAAGATAGTGAATTAATACCCACAGATCAAGATCACAGCTCAAAACTAGACCCATTTGTTGGACTGCAGCTCGTGAATCTTGGCTTTCACACTTCAGGGGGAAGTTGCTGAGGCAAATTCATGGCCTTGTTATGGCAACAGTTATCAAATGGAGCAGTTGCCTGCTTTGTTGAGTAAACTGCAGGGACACATACATCATTCAAATACACATTTACAAAATATGTGCATGCTGTTTCAAACGCATGCAGTGATTGTGTAATGCTAAAATAGATTAGCCCCAGAAAGGCTAAACTCACAACAGTCTCATGTCTGAGAACAGTCTCATGTTGCCTCTAGGTCAGACCGAGTGGCAATAAGAATGGAGGTGAAACTACGAATGTGTCATTGGAATTAAAACCTCTGTTGTTCTGGGTTACATTTGAGTGAACTTTACTGATTTAAGAATGTTTATATAATACTCCCTCAGAAAGAGAAAAATTCAGTGTTCTTGCCATGACATATTTCAACTATAAATTCTAACTACATTTTTACAATGAAGTGTTTGGATAGCTGTTTTAAACAATAAAACTGGTACATATATCAGGAACAGATGCAGACGTGGGATATACTGTAAAATTAATAAACAGTTTTTGTCATTCCCCTAAGGCTCTGAATGACCTTCCTGAGCAGAAAGACAAGACTGGGTACCAAATACAAATCTTATCATACTGCTGGCAGGCTGAATGCATTTAAACTGACTCATAATGCTGGCTTAACTCTCTTATCTATGCTGATTTATGTCCACAAAAAATGCAGAATTAAAGAATATCAATGCAGACAAAAATAGGCATACATGAAATAATTGAAGGAGGAGGTAGAGTAAATTTAAAAAATGAAGATGTAGAAAAGGAGAATCACATTTGATCAAGTAAGCACTAAATCAGAATGGAATACAGTTCCTCATCTCTATAAGAGGTACTGTATCATGAAGACAGTGATTTGGAATATACTCTGAAAACATAGTCCTAGAAGTAAATTCTGCTCCCACTGGAAGTTTATTCTTTCAATTCAACAGAATTAACATTTGGCACATAATAAAAAGCCTCTAGACTTCTTTAACAGCTTTCTGTACTCACTAAGTCTTTCAATCAACGAAAAGATATATTTATTTTTATGGCTGGTTTTGGATGTGGCTATGAATTATAGTCAAGTGTAAATACATTTCCCTTTCCTTTTATAAATTTATGCCAAAAGTCTTTGTTTTGTCTTATGAGGATAGTTTATATATTTATTGTTATGACTAGCCTACCAAATAATGTCAATGGCAGAGTACATAGAAATCACGCTAGAAGTGTTACTAATAATGGATTTCTTTAAAGTTGTTTCCTCTCACTAATCCCCACACCTTTAATGCTGGAGAGTGAAGCGCACACTTGTACTGCCAGGAATAAGAGCCCAAGACTTTAGGATGGATTATCTGTATCTCTCTGGCAAGCAGTGATGGATGAAAACTTCTTAGCCATCTCACAGCTTTTACTCTTTTGCTATCTTCTTTCAGTGAGCTTAAAAGCACAGACACACTCACACTTCTTCACAATTCTCGACACTTGTGCCAGCAGAACTGCTTCAAAGACTGCTTAATGGTTGGATCGGCAAGAACAAGATGAAACTATACTTGAGCAAGATAATTTTGTAAACAGAACTCAGGTTAGGGATCTGAGATGTTATTTAGAGCAATATGTTTTGGCTGAAAGGACATCTTGAAGGAGTTCTCAGGAGCACCCAGGAATTCTTATCGCAAATCCATTTGCCCAAAGAATAACTCCTGTTGTCTGTCGTGAAGAGACACTATCACCACCAAGTGAATGACAGTCCTAGCTCGACATCAAATTACATTTACTGCAAAACATTTGAAATAGCACTCTGTGACAAAATAAAATCATCTCCTCAGCCTGATGCATGACTGCAGCGACTGCCTCCTCTCTGTAAATGCTCTGCTGTCACAGCAGGGAGAGGGTGTGTTGCAGTATGCTTTGTTATAGGCTGTAGCAGAGCAGTGTAAAAGAAAGGCCTTTTGTTGGCCTTGCTGTGGCTTCTGTGTGCCTAACTCAGTAGGAGTCACTGAAGAAAGAGGGGGAACCCAGGATCACAGCAAGCAAGGGTGGTATTAATTCCTAACATTGTATTTTACTGTGCATTTTCCAAAATATCAGAGTACCCTGTCTTTTGAAGGCTTATCACATTGGTATTTCTAGTCTGAGAAACTGGAATTCTCTTTGACTCTTGGCGGGGTTCATAAGGGAAGAGGCACGTAACTGAAAATAAAGCCTTTGGCTGACCTGCAGTTGCTTCACTCTTGGCTAAATGCTTTTAAATATGTGACCATTTATGTTTTATTCTTCTAGTAGAATTCAGGACTAATGTGTAGGATAGTACAGTTGACATCTTTTTCCTTGTGGTCAGGTCTTCTTAAGCCCTCCTTGTTTCAACATATATGGAAGAGATTACCTTGGTGTAATCCACAAATGCTGGGTAAGAGTGCCAGGGAAAGCAGAGTTGTGCACAGTAATGAGGAAGGGCTTTTTTGAATGGGACCCTTTGTGTCCTGAGGAGTAATAGCCAAATTATTACCCATGTTTGTTTGGATCAGTGTTGAGCAGGAGTGGAAATGAAGACAGTTAATACATGTTTCTCATTTAACTGAAAACATCTTCCAAAATGGTGCTGCTTCTCGCTGTCTGAAGGGGTTGAATGTGAGTAAGAATGATCACTGAGAATACCTAGGTAAATAAAGAGGCTGAAGAGCATTAAATGTTCTCGTAAACTGCATTGACTTGTAATATTCATTTGCTACTCCTTTCTGGAAAGCATTGCCACTTGTCTTCATGTTATTGAAATCTGGTTTTATAAATCCAGTGCAAATATCTTAACCAGGTGTGGTGCCAGAAGAAGCTCTATTTGTTATGTCTTTTTCTTTTTGTTTCCCTTGTGAATCAACATTCTCAAACATCTGAGAGATAAGAACTGCAGAATAATACAGTATTAGGAAATGTAAAAAATATGAGAACTCCATGAAATATTGCAAAGATTTTTCTTCCAGCATAAGCTCCTAAAAGGTGGAAAGAATGCAAACTCTTAAACTGTTTGAATTATGAAGTGATTCGGGAGAATGGGAAAGCATGGTGTAGGAAGAGCTCAAGAACAGATGAGTGCCAGGAAGGGCAGAGGCAGCAGGTGGAATGTCCCTTGTGATCGTTGTGAAGTGGGGGGTACACTTTGGATCACCAACCATGTGAGCAAAAGGGGAAATAAAGATGGTGATGTTTGCAATATGTCCTGAGGCCTTTCTCTGCTAAAACGCCCTGTGAAGCCTTGATTTGAAGGCTGGGATCAAGGAGCACTGATCTTTTCGGAAACCACATGAACCTTCAATGCATCTGGCCTGTATTAGCAACACTGGATAAATTGAAGACAGCATGATAACTCTACCTGACAAATGCAATATTGGAGCTCTGTGGGGAAATTCTAGTGGACATGTTTAGCAGTTCTGGTTTTACATTTGTGACTGAACACATGCTGTTAGTTTTAGTGTATATGTAGAAATAATATAAATCATTGGCTGGGGGAAAAATATTTCCCTTTAATTGCTGAGATAGGTATATCAGAAGCACACATTCTTTGACACTTACAGAGATACTTATAAGCCTGAAAGCAGAGAACATAGACTTGCTATAGCATGACATCAAGCTGAAGGAAATTTTATTTCTCTATAGGTCTGCTGCTGGGGGAAGGAGCAGGGGGAGGAGCGCTGAGGAAAAGTTCCTCCTATGGAATGGCTTAAAATAAAAAGAATAAAAGAGTGAAGTTAATGAAGATTGAGATCACTGTGACTAAGAGGGAGTCCAGGTGACCCCTACTGCAGGGCCTCACAGAAGTTTCAGAGCAGTTTAATGGCCACCAACTGGACAGTGATACTTCAAAGCAGTTACTGGGGGGTACACTTCACTATGTCCATGAAGAGAGACACCAGGAGAGAATGACTTAGACAGTAGGACTGACAAATTAACTCTCATTTTTAGGAGAAGTCATGACTTTCTTTTCTGAATTCCCTTCTGGCAGCTGAATATGAAAACTTTGTAGTAAATGCTGTCATATTGTCCCCCTGCAAATAGGATTTCTGACAATTTCACTGAACATACTAGTACTAACCTGTGGAAATAGCAAAAAAATTGATTTATTGTTAGAAGTAAAAGCCAGATAAAATCATTTCACTAACTATGTGGTGTGTATAGTATTCAGCAAGGCTTTAAAAAGGAGCAGTGTTACATTTTAGGTTTCAGTTTGTTTAGTAATTAATTATGTGATTTGTCCCAAAATGTTAAAATCAGATTGAGGTCAGAACTTCCCCAAGAGTACCATACTGAAATGTAATGCCACCTAAAAAACATGGTGGTTTGCTACTCTTTCCTTCCAGCTTGTACATGTACCCTATTTCGTAGAGTCACAAATACCAGGTTGGAAGGGAATCTCAAGGATCCTCTGGTCCAATTTTTCTTGGAAAAAGCATGGTTTAGATAAGATGGACTACTTTGTCCTGCTTAATCTTAAAAGATTCCAGTGTTGAAGAACCCACCAGTTCCAGGGGACATTACTCCAATGGCTGATTTTCTAATTGTGAAAAATCATAACTTTTGTTATTGTTGTTGCTTTGAAGTTTCTGTGAAGAGTGTGTTTTCTCCTCTTATTATTTCAGGTTGATTTTCATAACCTTTTTGGAAGTCCAAGGAATGTGATTATTTTTTCAAACAGATTTGCCAAATGTGTGCAACGAGCTTGCTCTGAAATGCAGACAGCACTAAAGACTTCTCAGTTCAGAGTTCAGCTGATAATTTATTCTCATCACTTTTCTCCTTCACGTGTGTTAGCTCTGATGAAAGCTAACTAGAGGCAACAGTTGCAAAAATACTCTAGTAATATTTATTCCTTTGTTTAAATGAATTTGCATTCCTCATTTGTCTATTTTCTACATCTTCTGTTTATTTAAGTGCTTAGGTTTTGTTGATATGTGTGTTCTTGGGAATGAATTCCTAAGCACCAGCCTACACTGGCTCAACAGGCCAACTCTGCACCAGCAGTTTCTCAGGTCAGGTATGATTATTCTTTCTTTTATGGTAACATCAGCTAAGTACCCACCTTATACAGAAAAGTTAAATAGATGGGTGTCAAAACCAAGTTGACCTCTTCCAACAAATCTGTGAATGGACAGCTCAGGTATGGGTAGGCTTCGGTATTTATTTTATGCAGTTAAACATAGTGAGGGTAGTGGGCAAGGAACAGTGCAGTAGAACATTATTTTTCTAGTATGTTGTCATAATATGTAATAATGACTAGTAACACCAGTGAGGACGAGGTAATAAAAAACTTTTTTGTTTGTTTGTTTCACAAATTTTGTTCTTTATTTAGTATTTGTTGTGACTCCAAAGCACCTCTGAAATGGCAGTTTAGACAATCTCTGATAACAGGAAAGTAACAAGGTGAAAAAAATACTCAGAGTGAAGTTATTTTCTTTCTTTGTGTTTCTTTCTCCTTGGAGGGGAAGAGGGATAAACAAATGTGGCAAATGCTGCTGTTCAGACTAAACCAAAAAATTAATATTTGCACTATTCAGAGACAGGCTTTGGAGAAGACATTCCAAATGTTTAACACCTAAAGGTGAAGAGGCAGGTTTCTGCTTCTGAGAAGCCCGTAAGTATTTCTGGAGAGGGACAAGTGCAAGAAGAATGCATCTGACACTGATGTTTTACAAGAAGGAGTAGCTGAAGAATAGTAACCATAAAAAGTTGCCTACATATTCTGCTTCTTGATTTGTTTGATGGTGACCCTTCGTATGGGCAAGTTGATTTACACAGATACCTAGAGAAAAGCCAAAGTCTCCCTGATGTTCACCTTATTGAATGCAACAGGCTGGGATCTGAAATCAAGGATCAGGCCATGTTCACACTGACTTCTTTCATGGGCTTTTTGTCTGAATATGCACGTGGGAGGTTAGACCTGAGAAACAATGCTGTCTTGTTTCTTTGTGTCTGTGCTGGCTGGGAGATAGGGCTGGCATGAGACTCTGTGATCCCCTACGAAAACAGTGCTTCTACCAGGGCTTCTGAGGGCAAGGGTTGTGGCCTGGTCACAGCCAGGAATGATGCCTGTCCATCTTGGCTTTGAAAGGATCCTGGTAGCACACTATAGCACAAACGTAAGTGTTTATGTTATGACTAAAGAGATGAAGAAGCTATCCAAAGTGAAAAAGTAAGCCTTTCAGCTGCTGTTAAGTAACACATTTTTCCCTTTGGAATATGTTTGGAAGGAAAAAGAGCTCAAAAATTCAATATATGTATTTTGCTGCTATATTGAAAAAAAAGTTAAGGATTATCCATAGTAAAGAAAGAAATTTTCACTCTAAAATGCTGTGCTTCAGAAAAAGCAATGTTGATATTATTGAAGAGGAAGACAGAGAAAAGTATTTACTGATGAATGAATGAGCATAAACAAGATTCCGCAATTTTCTCTGCACAAGACTTGAAAATGCATTTAAAATTGAAAAGCACTTTAGCAAATTAGGTTGATCATTGGAGCATCATCTGAGGGAATTTTAAGCTTGAACCAGTTTAGTGAAACCCTTTAGAGTGCCATGAAGTGAAATTATAAGAGGAACTATCCAACAATAATGTCAAAGAACTACTTTCTTGATTATTTTGCTGAGCTTCATGAGATGAACATTTTTTTCCTCTTAAATAAAATATGGGAACTGTGCTTGATTCCTAGTTTCTGAAAATACACAGAAATTAGAAATATACGTATAGCATGAGAAAATCTTATATATATATATATGTTTATATACACTGTGGGCAAGAAAGCACAATCAGGAATATAAGAAGAGATTGCTCCTCCTTTTGATGCAGTAAGCAGAACTGATTAAAGCTTTCAGAATACCTCTGTTTCACTTGTTTGCCAGAAAGCCAAACTGGTTGTGCATAAAAGGAATTCTCTTAGCACTCAACGGTGAATAGAATGAACTGTATATATACTCCTGTGCCCAACCTCTTTAAATGAGTGGCATCAAGGGAGAACATTTGGCTCAAACACTACAGTAATCTGCAGTAATCCAGTGGCATGTGAGTTAGAGCCCTTTCAAGGCTGCCTGCTGGCCTTGGTGTGAGAGCATCTTTTTCTCAACAAGTCCTATCTTGTGCAGCTCAGTGTGACCTGAAGCGTATGTCCAGCAACGGTTGTTTGCTCAATGGCCAGTTAGCTACTTCTAAAGTGTTGTATTTGTTTGCCATATTTGATCAATAGTCAAGACAAACACTTTCCAGACATATCTAAGTCACTCCAGCTGTTCCATATTATGTTGATTGGTCATGTAACTCACAGCACTGCTTCTGTTCTTTGATAGTATGACAAAAATATTTAAATCAGACCCAAAACTCTGGTACATAACTAAAAATGGCCACTTATTTATTCATATAACATTTAGTGCTGAATCACACTTGTGTAATAAAAAACTCCATAAAAATTCCTGATCTTCCATTTCATTTGTAAGGATGTAAATTTAACACAGTTTTCTTTGCTTCTAGGGCAAATCAGTATAATAATCAATTTGGCTTTGCTTCTGTTGGGAGTGAAAGATAAGTTGGAAACAAAATTAAACATGAGATTGCTTAACTTTTAATTTTTTTTTTAAGTAGAGCAATGAAATAGCTAAGAATATTATATAGATAAGCTTAAAGTGGACTCTCTTTTACCTTAGGTTGCTGTAAATTAAGAACAAAACTACTAGCTATAGTATCTATATTCTGCTAAATAATTTTCTTGGTAGTGATCTGTTTCTTTATGCTTAATGGAATTGGCATTCAATGTCACACTTTAAATCATTTTCCTTGAGTAAGACTGATATCCAACATAATGGATCAAACTCATAATCTGTAAAATTTCTGATTAGTTCACTATGAATTTGGAAAAAAATTGACCCTACCACTATTTACAGATTTTACAGATTAGTAGTTTAATGAATGAAAGGGAACAACAGTAAATTGATTGATTTTTATGCTACCTGAGTTTTGAAATATTTTCATTTTAACAGTGACTGGTGAGGAAGGTACCTTATTTTATTTTGTTCTTTCAGGAATTATAGTATATGTGCTTTCAATGACAACCCATTTCTAAGGGAATAGGAAACACGGAGACGTGCTTTGAGGAGACAAAGCGGAAGCTAGTGGAAAGAGAACATGAAATTACTCCTAGGACAAAGGAAGTTAACATTTTAGTTGCAAAGATGAATAGCTCCTACCTCTGGAAATGTTTGCCTGCAGAGGACAGGCTTTTCGTCAACAAAAATGTCTCTTACTAATGTTTAGCTATGGAAATCCTGAGGCTCAAGTAGCAGGGTATGCACAGGCCTGTGGTTTCTAGCAAGGCTGGACAGCTGTTTATCTCTACAGTTGATACTAATGAAATGTCATGATAAAGAGACTGGGAGCAGATTGTTCCCTATCTCTAGGCATGATTGAAGATGAAGCAGGATTAAAATCCCATCACTAGAGGTAAACACAGCTGGATTTTGCATGGTGTGCTGAGTAGACCTAAGATGCAATGACCAATCTGCCACCCAGTTTCTGGTCTGCAGAGATGATAAGGACTGAAAATAGCAACAGCTGGACAAGTGGAAAGATGTGGGTAAGATGCAGATATGGTGAGGGACCTGAAGCAGCAGTACCATCTCTATGAATTAACTTTTTACAGATATTAAATTCATAAATTGTATCACCTCCTACAATTTCTAAATTGACCTAAGATCCTCCATTGAAACTGCTTATGTAATATTATTGTTTAATTACAATGAAGAAGAAACTCAAATCTAGTGGCCTTCTATGATGAAGTGGCTACCTCAGTGGGCAAGGGAAGGGTTGTGGATGTTATTTATCTGGACTTCTGTAAAGCTTTTTAGGTGGTTTTCCACAATACCGTTCTCTCTAAATTGGAGAGAGACAGATTTGATGAGTGGACTGTTAGATGGATAGGAAAGTGGTTGGATGGTCACATCCAGAGGGTAGTGGTCAATGGCTCAGCGTCCCAATGGACATCAGTGACAAGCGGTGTCCCTCCGGGATCCAAATTAGGACCAGTGTTTTTTAATGTCTTCATTAATGATATAGACAAAGGAATTGAGTGCACCTTCAGCAGGTTTGAAGATGACACCCAGCTGAGTGGTGTGGTTGCCAGACCTGAAGGATACGATGCCATCCTGAGGGACCTGGACAAGCTTGAGAAGTGAGCCCATGGGAATCTCACGAGGCTTCATAAGACCAAGTGCAAGGTGTTGCACCTGGGTTGGGGCAACCCCTGCTGTTAGCACTGGCTGGGGGATGAGCAGATCAAGAGCAGCCCTGCCGAGGAGCATTTGGAGTTGCTGGCAGATGAAAAATTGAGTATGAGCCAGTAATGTGTGCTCACAGCCCAGAAAGCCAATCACATCCTGGGCTGCATCGAAAGCAGAATGGGCAGCAGGGCAAGGGAGATAATTCACCCCCCTGCCTCTGGTGAGATCCCACCTGCAGCGCTGCATCCAGCTCTGGGGTCCCCAGCACCAGCTATCCAGTACCTGAAGGGAGTCTACAAAAAAGATATAGAGGGACTTTTTAGAAGAGCATGTAGTGAGGGGACAAAAACTGACAGCCTCTAAACTGACAGAGGGTAGGTTTAAATTTGATATTAGGTAGAAATTCTTTGCTAAGAAGATGATGAGGCACTGGAATAGGTTGCCCAGAGAAACTGTGGATGTGCCCTTGGTGTTCAAGGCCAGGCTGGATGGAGCTCTGAGCGACCTGGTTTAGTGAAAGTTCTCCCTGTAATTGGCAGGGAGATTGGAATTAGATGATCTTTAATGTAACTTCCAACCCAGGCCATTCTATGGTTCTATGATTTTATGTATAACTAGATAAAGAAAGCAGTGAAATCTTCCATCTGTTTTTTCCAAAAGTCTGGAATATTTTTGTTATATTACAGCAAAACAATATTTATTTTTAAGAGGCATCTGCAGTGTATGCCTGTTAATGGTACATAAATTCAAACAAAACAACCAGTCTGTAATTTTTCTACAGTAAACTTGAAGATCCAGAGGCAGATTTCTCAGCTTCTTTAATTATTACAGGATACTACATTATTCATTTCGTGCGGAAAGCAGGATAGGTGAAGGTGTGCAGTGTGAGACATTGGCCATGACAGAGGTCTTAAAGGAAAAGGTCTATTTCACAGACAAAAAGGACTTTCAACAAAAAAGCCCTAATTTTCCACTGTGAGGGAAGATTTTCATTCCTGTTTGACAGCACTGGTGAGCAGACCGGGTGACACCAACTTTTAAACTCAGTTTTGAGCATCTGATCTCGGTCAGAACACAATAGCTCCTGATGTACATTGACAGCAGTGGGATTGCAATCAGGGCTTGGCAAAAGAAGAACAGCTCATTGTTAACTTCCCTACTAACTCTTTTTATTCTCTAACTCTCATCTTCAAAGGAAGCAATTTTTGTGTTTTCCTTCCTGAAAATTGAGACAGCATCTGCTTCTCTTCAGCACACCACCTCCAGGTTACATTGCCAGAGAATGAGTGACTATCTGATCTGTCACTAAGCCCTGCTCTATCTCTGGGAAATCTCATGGTACTTTCTAGTGGTCAGATAGTACAGCAGAGACGTCAACAGAAACAGTGCTACTATCCAGGAACCCTTACTCTTTTGTTTTGTTTGAACTTTGTCTGTGAAGCCATTTACTCTGCAAGTGGCTTTGGTCACAAGGGACTTGATTTTTGGCCTGTCTTGGTACAGTTCCCACAGTGATCTGACTTCTCAGTAGACCACATAGGCCACATATGTGATGCCTGAAGTTTTCATCTCTACTTAATGATATTCAGCATCTTCTAAATTAAGAAATGAAAAAAAAATGCAGTAAAGTGAGTGAAAAATAATTTTCGTAGTATGTAGCGAAATGACAGCTAATTGGGGGTTACCACTAATTTTGGAGAGCAAAGAAGAGTCACTTTGGATTGGTAGGTTCTAAAAGAGAAATACATATCAGATAGAAAAACTGCAAAACTTCTGATTTTGCAGTGTCTTTGGATGAAGTCTTTCACTGATTTTTGTTTCGTGATTGCATACTACTCTTAAAATACACATAAATGTATACACATATTTTGCAGGCCACATGAGACTCAGATCTAGAGGATGAAATATTAACCTCATCATTCTTTATTCAAAGCTCCAGTAATACAGAAAACAAATAACTAGTTGAAAACAGCAGAAAACTTGGATGATGAATGTATATCAGCTTAAGTCCATTGGTTTTGGACACTCTTGACATTTTTTGGATAAAGTTGGTAACATCCATTGTGAGTTATCTGCTCCCATTAAACCACACATATCTTGTAGGAGAGAAAATGTGTCATCTACTGAATTTCTTGCTGTTCAGAGTCCTTACAATAACACTGTGCCACTGATATTTCACTGGAGTGGTGAAGGCTAATATTGGGTGAGTTCACCTATCAGGGGGAGTGATAATCCCCACCAGGAAGGCAAAGGTGTAACTAATCTTTGAAACCTGTCAGTCTTTGCTCAAGAAATCCAGAACATAAAGAGTTTAGCCAACAGACACTGTCAGCATCTGTTCCTTTACTGAGTAACAGATTATAATAACTACTACTGTACTACTAGTTGCAACTACTTGGTGTCTAAATGGCCGAATATCTCTCACTCTGGTTTGTGTAGGTGCCAGATGATTGAAAATCTAAATTTCCAGTGGTGTGAGAAAAGATAATTGTAGCCATTAGGGATTTTCCTTGTCTTGGGAAAGTGGGTAGGAAAAGATAATGCCAGCTTTTGTGGTTTGGAATCAAAATTTGGCTCCTATGCTCTCTGAAGCACTGCAGGCAAATGCTTTTTCACTGAAATGTGAAGCATTGGTTTCCACATTAGCATTTATGGATGGCTTGTCATCGTAAAAGGTCACTTACCTCCCTGTATTTTCCTTCCTGTCCATAGATTTTTACAGAGATTATTCTGATCTGGAATTATATATACCTTGTGAAGTACAGGAACCACACACAATTCTTTCCGCAAGAGAGGGACAGGGGCTTAGCATTTGCCTCCTTGTGATTCAAAGCAGCTTGTGATGTACAACACTGGACTAAAGGATAAAGCCCTCAGGTTATGCATTTTGCTTTTTGGAGACTGTGACCACAGACAAAAAGATGCAGGTTCAAAAATTAAGCAGGTCTGTTTGGGTATTTCTTGTATTCTTGTTTTCTGCCTCACTCTGTACATACCAGTGTGGCTGTTTAGCATGTAAGTATGTTAAACAAACACAGGAATTAACATCTATACTCTTTTGTTCTCAAAATCAAAGGGTATCAACAGGACACTTTCAATGTAGTTTCTGTCAAGGCAGATACAGAGTATGTTTATATTGGGTCAGTAATGATAGCCTGCAGAGGGAAAACACTCTGAGAACAATCTATTGGGCTCTGATATTTTGTGTTTAGTATAACCTTTAGCAGCTGGGATGTCAAGAGTTGTTAAGAAAGAACCAAGCACTCAGAGTTTGGCCAAACAATTTGAATCACATATTCCTTAAAGCATTAGAAATACTTGCACTTAAGATGCTAGGTAAAAGGACTTAGAAAAACCAGAAATATGAAACAAGTAGTTTGGTACATAACTTATATGAAAGTGCTTTAAAAAGTGTAATTTTCTTGATTTATGAACACGTTTGGATACAAAAATAATTAGGTCTATTAATAAATATTGTATTAGTAAACACAAGAGCTAATTTTACAGCTGTATCCTGATCCTAGTCACTTTGATCTTGACATGTAGTGCAACAATTTCACAGAGGTTTTTTTGTTGCCATTAGGATGAGGAAATTTTTCAAAAATCACAGAGAAGGAAAGAGAGGCAGGGACTTTCTGTCTAGATAAACCCTTTATATGTGTACTGTCAAGTGTTTATTCTACTGTCATGATGGAGCAGGATCAAGAATTGTGTTAGAATAGGATATGCATCAATTAATTTTGAAAAAGAGACAAAATCAAAGTAACCAGGAAAGTAGATGATACAGGGTAAAGGTTTGGATGAGAACCTGAAGATAAACAAGGAGAGAATAAAGGCAAAACAGAAGGGGTTGTGAAGCACAGGAGAGAGAGAAAAAGAGAAAGGAGCAATACATAGAAAGGTCTCATAAATCCTTTGATCACACTGTGGATTTAAATACGCATAACAGGACAATCATCTTCCTTAGGCTCAGCCCCAAAGAAAACATGGATATCAGTTTTAATGGAGCACATACGCAACTGAGGGAGAATCAAAGACTCTGAAATTCAGAAGTGGTAAGGGAATGTCCAGGAGAGATGGAGGGAGTGCAAGAGGGGTCTTACATATTTGGTTGTTAGAGAGTGCCCCTATCATGTAAGCATCCTAAGTGTTTGAAATGTTGTATGGCATAGCCATGAAAATACTGGGTATATGTTGGAGGCTAGTGGGTTTTGCAACATGAAAGAAAACACATTGAGATGATAAGCAGTTGGATTTCTCACGGCTTGGTCTGCAGCCCTCCTTGTCATTGAAAATATGTAATGAGAAAAATCTGACCTCTGTGAATTGTGTACAAGGTACATCTGTTTTAAGGAGGTGCTGTTGAGGAGACAGCTTGCTTATGCTACGAAGTTGTTAGGGCTATCTGCAATTTTTCTCTCTCCATTTGTGAATCTTGATCTCAGTATATCAGATTGCCTCCATAAAATTATTCTTGCCTTGACTTTGTCACAGGAGTCATAAATGAAAACTCACTGAAGTTCTCACTTATTTAGCAATTGCATTAAGTGAATTAAGAGTATAGTAATCAAAACACCTCTGTATTGTTCTTGTAGTATATGAACAGTAAGAGCAAGGAAGATAGTGACAGACATTTAAATCTCAACTGAGGTTCATAACTTAAAACAAGAAAACATCATGAACAGAGCTTGCAATTGGAATTAAATCAAGTTTCAGTATTTTCCTTGATTAGAGAGGCTTGGTCAGTGTTTGTTCCTTTGAGAGCAAATGGAGTTGCTCTTTTCACCCAAGGACAGGTTTCCTAAATCTGCTTCAGAAATGAGAGAACAAGTAGAGGATGAGAGCGCAGCCCTCTCTTCAGCAAACCTCCAGCCAACTCAAACATACTATTATTTGACTTTATGTCCTGCCTGTGTACTCCTCCAGTAACAGGATCGGTGGGAGCAGTGGTTTATATTCCCAGCTGCTGCCTTCTGAGAACATTTTTGCCTTGCATACTCTTTATTTTATTTGTCCCAACCCTCCAGCATGGTCTTCCTGCCTCCCAAGGTAGCTTGAAGGTATAGAAGAGTATAACAATGAGTCCATCTTGCCATCCCAGGTCCCACCCACTAGCTGCATGACTTGTGAGAGAAATACAGAGTTTGTCACCGGGGCTAGGGAGACACTTGTTCAATCATGCCACTACACAGCTAGTTACATGGTTTTTTGCAATACCTTGAGCAACATACTATTTTTAAGGAAGAAACCTCTGAAATTTTGATTGTCTCGATAGAAAAGTTATTCTCCCATTATTATGTGCTCTGCTTGGCAACACATGATATTCTGAATGCATGCTTGTTTTGGCAGTATACAAAAGGATGTGCACGTGCATATTGAAGGATCAAATCAAACATCACAGCTTTAATTCTGGAGCAAGATTTTGGTTTACTAAAAAAGCTTATAGCAATTTAATTACGTTTTATTGTTTTGTAACAAGTTACAGCATTTAAATACTTGGCAGATTTGTTAGGAAAAAAGAAGAAATGGCAAAAAGGCAATTTAGGGAGGGATGATTCAAGTTCCCATTATTTTCAAATTTGAAAACAATTAAACTTTTCTTTATAGTTCTCCAAGTCACCCACTCCCATAAACTCAGAAATGTGATCTAAATGCAGCTGTGAAGCAGGGAGGTATTTTCTGCTTATTTATTCAGGAATGTCACCATCCATTTCAGCACTGGAATATTAATTAGGGAGGCAAATGATAATAATGATAATAAGCAAAATAAAAGGAACAATCTAAGTTAGTGATTTCAAGTTTTTTCAAGGAAGAATGGCAGGTGAAGAAGTTTCATGAACGAAGCATGAGGGAACCTCATCCGCATCTTCAGCACTGGAAGTCTTTTGCAGATGAAATGTCAATAGCAATAAGTGGTGAGTGCTCAGGGGGCTAATTTTCCGCCTTATAAGGTCTAGCCAAAGCTGGAGTGGCACCAGGCTTTTGATTCAGTTCAGTTGCATAAAACCATATTGACTCCTTTGGGGTCTCAGTCTTCCTCCATTACAGATCCTGCTGCTCTTCCTCTCCTCAGTCCCTTCATCTCTTGTCTTTCTCTGCTCAGGCATATGTGTTTTCTGTAACACCTCCCTGCCGTTTCAGCAGTGGTACAGAGAGAAGATTCCATGGAGATGAGCAGAACAGATGTGGCCGCACTCCTCAGCCCCTGAGACTTTTTAAGCATTTGGGTAGTGGTCTCCAAAACTCTTCTTTTGTCTCAGACTGAGCATGTACACATTGCCAGATGGCTAACGGAAGCAATGAAAGGAATTTCTGTTCTCATCTGGATGTTCTTCTTCTGGCAGCTTCAGCTGATAGAATAAATTATATTCTTTTAGTGCATAAGATTTTGAATGAATATGTAAACAGCTTTCAATATTTGTCTGAGTTCCTGAGTAAGGAACTATTAGGTCTAAATACTTGTCAGCTGAAAGAGAAGAAGCGCGTAGATTCGAGACCTTCCATGTGTTTAATCTGCAGTACACTCTCACGTCTGTTAAATTTGATGTGGTGTAGATAAGATGATCAACGCCATTTAGTAGTTTCAGTCTTGTTCTTGGTGGAGTATAGAAGGTGGTGTTTAAGGGTAATTGTGTTAGGAGGGCTGTCTGCTGACACAGAGCACTGTTTTGAGTGGCTTAATAGGACATAAGCTTGTGCTATGGATGTTTTAGATGATGCTATTGCCACCTCTGGGGCACTGGTTAACTCAGGAGCAGAATCTTTGAAGACGTGTATGTGCTGCCCTGTTGGTTGTATCTCTGTATTGAGAGATACGGTTCCGGCTGCCTTGCTTGTTCAAGGCATGTGAAATGAAGCCGTAAGGATTTAAAAAGCATGCATCTATTCGTCCACAAAATAACAGGGGAAAATAAACCTTATTTTGGTTGGGGTTTTTTGTTTGGTGGGGGTTTTTTTGATTGTTGTTGTTCTGGATTTTTTTTCCTCTGAACCTTTTAATTTGAAAAGGAAAATTATATATGCATTAGTTCAAAGCTAGATATTTTGTGACCAAAAAAAGACTTTTTCTAGTCAAATCACCATCATACCCATTTTTGGGTATATTCCCTAGAGCACTGTTTTAGTACAAGGTAAAGTATATGAAAATATCACAGCATTTTTCAGTCATGATTACACTTTGCTAAATTTATCAAAATTTCTAATTATTTCAATGTACACTTTGTAACATCTTTCCATTTCTAATGTGTAGGAATATTTCAAGAAGTAGAAAGGAGAGCTATGTGAGATAGTAAAAAGGAAAAAATGAATTTTAATTTATTGTTTGAAAGCTGATCAACAAGCTTTGAATCTCTATGTAAAATTCTGGAAGGTAATGATTACTAGGAATCCATATGGTGTTCCTACAGAAACTGATCTAATATTCTCCAGCTGTAAACCAGGTTATGACAAGAGTAAGAAAGAGGCGGTTTAACTTCCGATATCTGTGTGGAAAATAATGATCTATTTTTATCTCTGATCTATCCTCTTTCTTATATGCAAGATGTAGGTGTCATTAAAAATAAACCACTCTAAATACAGAAAGCTTATAAAGTTCAATTTTGTCTCGCCATCCCCAAATAATGTCCACAACAACTCAGTCAAAGATGGACAAATTTCAGTAGTTACTGAGACCAGGAGAAAGCACAGGAGTTAGACCTCAGAAAAAGTGACACGTATCTGGGACCAAAGTGCTGGGTTGTCTATGTGCAGGGAATATACTATTGCCTTGCAAGAGAAGAAAATAAAATAATAGTTCTCAAGGATGCTATGCAACTGAAATGATCATAAGATTATGAAACTTTATAGCTCCCATCTCATGCTAGACTGTGTGCTTGAGAAGGCATAGCCACAGCTACAAGATGGACTCGGGTGTTTTACAATAGCAAAAACCTATCATCTCTGGCAATTTTCTGTTGCCAAAACAATTTAGTGCTTAATATATCCCAGCCTTGCCTTCCGTGAGCTCTGTGCTGTTTGCATCTTCCATCAGGTAAAAGTAGAAGTCATTTGTGGCACAGGATGTCTAATGCCCACCCTCCTTTTGTTGTTCAGATGGTTGATAACCATAAAACAGAGGGTAGGTATCCCATTGTCACGGTCACATGGCTCTAGTGATCCCCATTCTCTACAACATGGAGGAAAGCATTATAAATCGAATTGTTACAGTTTTAGAATGTTCCATATCAGTGATTCCAAACAAAGCTTACTCTCAGTCTACTTCAGTCTGAGTTTCAAGGCTCCCTAAGTTCCCAGTTTTTTTCCCTTTTGTTCCTGTGTCAGAACTGTGCATACTGATCCATTTTTATCTCTAGCATCTGCTGTGACTGACCTCTGCAGATATCCTCCTAGGTCATGTGCAGGATGTAACTGTCATAAAAATAAACCATTCTAAACACAGAAGGTCTATAAACTGTACACTGGTAACAATCCCTTTTCAATTTATTTATGGATTATTTCCTTAAGTTATTGTAAGAGGTTTCAGCAACAGCAAAAAAATCCAAGTTATTAACCCTTTGGTGCAGAAGTGAAACTTGAAGCTGCCTGTACATTGACATCGCTTTCACTGATGTCATTCTCTACTGGAGATGGAGCTCTTAAGTCACAACTAGCCCCTTTGTTTACACTACTTTAAGGCTAAATGTGTAAACATTTGTTAAGGATGGATTTCTTGTGGCAAAGATAGGTTCTGCTTTGTCCACGATATTCTGTCTGGGAAGGAAGGATGCTTTCTGGTCATGTTGGCAAGCCTGTAGGGAATGTGATTCGTCTTCTCTGTCCTGTTGCCTGTGCAAATAAGGAGCTGCAGGAAAGCAGGTTTAAAAAGTAACTTTTTTAGTGGATGAGGTAGTTTCAAACCAAAGATATCTCTCTTATCCGATGAAGCCATGTGCCAGCTGCTACTTAGAATAAACTAAACTCTCAACAAGGATCACATCTTTTTTTATTAAGTTATCTATAAATTTCCAGAATGAGATCCTAATCTATAAAGAACTGTTGAGTCAGATGATTCTTAGCCTAAATAAAATGGAAAATGTTGTGGTAAATAAAGGTCAAATGACAAAAATATAATTAGCCTTGTCAGGCCTAAGGTAAACTGTTATACCAAGTGCTCATGATGTTTTATTGGTAAACAAAAAAAATAACATTATGCATAATTCCCCTCCAGGGCATCTGTAAAAGGGGCCTGCTCTCGCAAAGCATGGTTCACTCTGAGACAGACAGCTATGTTGTGTCACACAGAATGACTCTGTGTAGGGACTAAGGTCCTAAACACTTTCTTTTCCAGTATTGTTGCCTTCACTGCTAGCGGTACCAAACAAGAATAAAGTTTTTATGCCAAAAATTTCTATTGTCCTAGTAGTGTTACTGGATGTTAACCATGAGACTAGATTACGCAATTGAAATACTCAACAAATTAGCTGTTGTCATGCATATTTTTGCAAAGCAGCAGAGATTCTTAGTAACAACCCTCCTTCCCTCCTTGATTAAAGGAAAATGTTGCACAAAATGGTTCATAGAGTTGATATCTGACCAAAAATGCTTAAATCTTCAGACTTTCAAGAAGTCTGCAGTACTGTTTGAACTTTATAATTGGAACTAATCTTTAGCCTAAACACTTGGCTAATTGGTTTTTTTTTAGCTTTAGTATGTAAAGATTCAGGATTCAAATCCACTGAAGATAAATTCAATTATTTTTTCATTTTCATAGTGTCTTGGTTTGAAAGACAGGTGTCTGTTTAAGGGAGGCAGAAGCCCCCTCTGGAATGGAAAATGCAGCCCCCTTCCCTCCGGATTATTATAATTTTGAAAATAAGGGGCTTTCAGGCAAGGATATGAGAAATAGGAATAACAGTTCTTTACTAATACATATATATAAAACAAAACGAAACAATAAACAACAATGACTATGGGAGTTTTAACAAAACAGCACAGTCACCCAGTGCAGCCTTCTCGGCTGCCAGGCAGCTTCCCCTCCTGGAGCAGTGCTGGTCACAGCCGGCAGCAGCGCTGGTGGCTCCCGGTGAGCAGGGTGGATGCAACAGCTCCGGTGGAAACAGTGGTCCTGTGGAAAAGGGTCTGGTCCTCGCCTGAAGGTCCAGTGATGTAGCTTCTCATCCTCTGGAAGGCCAGCAGAGAAAAGCTACCTTGTGCCTGAAAAACCTCTGATTATATCCAGGTGGGACATGTTCAGTTCCTCCTCCCAGGCAGAGCATCTCACAATGGGGTGGTGAGGCACTGATGGGCCCATTAACAGGAGATAGTCCCGAGCCCGTTATCTATGAGTCGTTTGGCAAGGCACAGATGGGCCCATTAAAAGAAGATAGTCTGGAGGGAGGAGTCAAGGAAACACTGCCCCACCTGGTTTCACAGCTCACAAAGGTGGTAATAGAATACACTGCGACCCAGGACACAGAGAGTCACAGAATATTCTGAGTTGGAAGGCACCCATGAGGATCATCAAAGTATAACTCCTGGCCCTGCACAGAACACCCCAAGAATCACACCATGTGTCTGAGAGTGTTGTCCAAACACTTCTTGAACTCTGTCAGGCTTGGTGCTATGATCACTTCTCTGGAGAGCCTGTTCCAGTGCCCAGCCACCCTCTGGGTGAAAACTTTCCCTTGATATCCCACCTAAATCTCCTCTGACACAGCTTCACACCATTCTCTCGGGTCCTGTCACTGGGCACCACAGAGAAGAGATGAGTGCCTGCCCTTCCTCTTCCCCTCACAAGGAAGTTGTAACAGTGATGAGGTCTCCCCTCAGTCTTCTCCAGGCTGAACAGACCAAGTGACCCCAGCTGCTCCTCACACGGCTTCCTCTCAATGTCCTTCACCATCTTCAGAACCCTCCTGTGGACACTGTCTAATAGCTTTATATCTTTCTTATGTTGTGGTGCCTGAAACTGCCCCCAGCACTCGAGGTGAGGCTGCCCCAGTGCAGAGCAGAGCGGGACAATCCCCTCCCCTGCCCAGCTGGCGATGCTGTGCCTGATGCCCCCCAAGACATGGTTGGCCCTCCAGGCTGCCAGGGCACTGCTGACTCATGTTCAACTTTCTGTCAACCAGGACCCCCAGGTCCCTTCCTGCAGGGCTGCTCTCCAACCTCTTGTTCCCCAGTCTATGCACACAACCAGGCTTGCCTCATCTCAGGTGCAGAATCTGGCACTCTTCCTTGTTGAACTTCATAGAGCTGGTGATTGCCCGGTCTTCTGATTTGTTGCCGGGCCTCCTTGCCCTTGAGGGAGTTGACAACTCCTCCAAATCTAGTGTCATTGGCAAACTTACTTAGTAATTTTAATTAGTTTTAATTACTTTAGTAGTTTAATTTTATTTAATTTAATTACTAATTTAGTAGTCAAGCAAAATGTGCAGACACTCAGAGCTCAAAATAAGACAATTAAGCAATCCTAACAATACATTCAATGGCTAGTAATTTTTTCCTGTAGCTGTAGAATGCTGCAGTAGTGTCTTCACCTATTCAATCCAGTATAATAAAGATTGAATAAATATTAAATAAGTTAAATAATAACCTCCACCATTGTACCAAAGGGTATGCCTTGTGTGCAAAGGTCTCCAGCCGGTCTCGAGTCTCTGGTTATCCCTGCTGCAAGTTTTCTGTTTGCTAAGGAAAGTGGTAGCCGGAAGGTCTGAATCAATGAAATACCACTGAATAGAACGATTGAGTTATTTCTTCCAGCTAATAACCGAACTCAGATTTTAATATTGCCTTTATTTTTCTGCTTTAGAAAATGATTTTTTTTCTTTTTTTTAAAGAAATTCCCTACTGTAGTGGGCAGATGTGTTAATAAATGTTTATACAATTGTAAAATTTTACCTTCATAATTTTTTCCTTATAAGACTAGAGTAAATTCCAGCTAGAAATAGAAGATTATAGATCTTAAAACCTCTGCATCACCTTCTTTGTAGGGATTGTCTGACATTTTCAACCTGAAAGTTTTTGGAACTACAGTCCATTAGACTCTAAACCATTAGATATAACAACGGACCATGGAACACTACATCAGAAATGCTTCACAAAAGGTCATTTACTTCTGTGTCATCAAAACAGGTTACCAAAGAGCATTTAAGCTTCCATTAAGTAGCATTTCCTTATTAAACTATATTACAGAATGAATAATGTTCTCAATATTCCTAAATGGCCACAATGATTTTATAAAGGTTATCTGTAATACACCACTGAAAATTCTAAAAAAATAAGCCTCTTTCTTTATTTACATATCAGAAGTTCTTCAGATAATATTAATGAGCAAGCTAAAATTTGGCAGAACTAATTATTTTGGAGTGGGACTTGACAATTAAATGTATCTATAAAAGTCTAACATTTACAAATGAAGTTAAGGACAAATTAGGCACCAACTCATTATGGTTTTAATCCAAGCTAAAATATTGCTAAGCAGGATTTAGCTCCAAGGTGTTTGTGACATTCTGATTACTGTGCATCGGAATATCCTTGTGGTACACGTGGCTTGTGTAGAAGCTCCACCTCACTGACAATGCCCATGACACCTCCAGTTCTCTGCCTACTCTGAGAAAGGCTTTTGCTGGTAAGTAGAAGTGCACTAGTCTGCAACTTTTCATGATTTTTCAATGGAGTAAAGATATTGGGGAATTACAATAATTAAATATAATTTAATGAGCCCACCATGCAGAAATGCCCTCTTGCAGCAACAGAGACCAAGAGTGTCCTGGCCTGAACTAAGATGGATGCTGCCTGCAGGTCAAAGGATGTTATTCTGTTCCTCTGCTCTGCACTGGTGAGGCCATGTGTAGAGTGCTGTGTCCAGTTCTGGGCTCCCCAGTACAAGAAAGACATGGACATACTGGAGAGAGTCCAGTGAAGGGCCACAAAGATGATGAAGGTACGGAAGCATCTCCTCCTCTTGAAGAAGAAGAAGAATTTTTAGAAGAGGCAAATGCAGGCAATGTTACAACTTCATACTTGTAATAGAGGCTATAGATGAGAATGAGGCAATCCATGAGACAATCAGCTTGTTATGTCTTTGTTGAAGCATGCACTTCCTGTCGTGTTCTGCATACCTGTCTGGAGAGGGATGGAGCAGGCTGTTATAAAAACTTATGCTGTCACCTCTGCTGGCAGTGTTCAAGGAATGAGAGATCCAGGTTTAAAAGAGATATGAAAAAGTGTGTATACAGAATACTGGGGCACCCTACCTGGAATACGGATTATCTGCCACACTCTAGAAGGCCTTATTCAGACTGGAACTGCAGCTGTGACAATCACCAAGACCCTGACTGATGAGAAGAGATGGAGATAGTACAGCTGATTTAGTCTAGGGAAGTAAAAAACGTGGAGGAGACCTAAAAGACTATGACTGCAAACAAATTCAAGTGTTTCTCGGTTTCCAGATAGAGAATTGCAGTTGTGTGACTTTTTAAAACATAGTTTGATAAGGCCACACAATATAATACCAAGTGGTTATTTGTCATTGTAGAAAAACAGATAGTGTGATTTAAATTATTGCTTCCAGACCTGTCTGGACGTAAGGACAGAAACTAATAGCTTGTCAACATGTTTCTTTCAGTATTTGAAAACTGTATTATTGTACTTCAGCTCCGGTTTTGGCTAAGCCTGAAATGTCCAGCTATTTTTATTCAGCAAAACTGTAATATTCAAGCCACCAAATGTGGGTAGACAGCATAAATAGGCTCTTTATTCTAGAACCTTATTTACTCACTCTGGTGTCAGTTCTGGACTGTTCAGTCCAATCTGGTACTTTGTGCTTTCAGTTATGCAGACATGTTGGAACCACAAATGTTACAGTGAAGCAGATTTCGTATTACTTCGGGGATCTCAGCATGAAAAGTTGATTTCAGGTGGTGGTGAGTAATTGAGTGGGTATTTTGTGATTCAATGCAAGGAGGGGCAGGTAAAATAAATACAATTTATTCACCTAACATATTCCTCAATCTCAAATGTATTTGTTTTGGTTGGTCTGATTTTTTTTTAAGAAGAGAAACAAGTACAAAGTCATAGAAGCCTCCACGTTTCACCATCATAGTTCAAATAGATTGAATCCCAATTCAGTTTTAGCCTGTTGGACTAGATTGTGGAAGTTTGAATGCCTTTCATAACACCAAAACAAAGCAGTCAACAATGTGACAAAATTGCCTGTGTTCAGAATTTATTTCATTCTAGTTAATGGGACTATAAACTTTCAGTTGAATACAGTATTTGATTTAGTTTGTAATGGGCCTTTTGGGATGAACATATGAATTCCAGTACAAAAAGTATGGTACATTTTAAAATAGAGGATTTAAAAAATGTATTTTCTTAGGAAGAGCAGGGAGTTCATGCTGCCAAGGGAATTATGTTAGACTGACATTTTTGGCTTACTGGGACCAATCAGATATAGATCTCTAAGAATCTCTAAACCTTCAAATTTTCAGATCTTCTGATAGCTTATAATAAACTAGTGAATTTTCTCAGTCCAGTTTCTGTCAAGAATGGATATGCTTCTCAAAAACCAATATAATTCCTTATTATATGTACTGTTTTAGCTTTGGGATAAATGGGTGTGGGAAAAAGAAACCCAAACAAGACTTGCAGCAGCTTGTAATAGGAGGCTGATTTACAAGACAATGTCACTTCAGTAATGTTTGTTTGTTGGGTTCTTAGAATTTGAAAAGTGAAAGGAAAGACTTGATCCTTCCTCCTTGTAATCCCACATTGTATGATTCTGCGTTTATGAACAGCAAATTAATTCTGGTCTGTTGCTTTATTCCAGAGGTCACATGAAGTTTTTAAAGTTGGTTGTTGGTTTTTTTTAAGTTCTTTTTTAAAATTTTAGCTGTGAATTAGAGGTACTGTGGTCTAAATATTTTCATCTCATATCTTGAAAGTATCTGTAATGGATGGTTTGCAACAGAACATACATTATCTGTGTACATCTGGGGTGTTAAAACATAATAATTTACAAGAACCTGTGATCAATTTTCCAGAAGATATCAAGACAAGGCTCGTATTCCATCCCCTTCACCCCCCAGTTATTATGAGGTCATTATGAGAACTTGTCTCCAGGGACTTTGTGACAAAGGTCAAAGAAAAACTCATTTCTTGTCCCTGGGCTTTTTTTGCCTTGTCTTTTGCAGAACAAATTTTTCCTTAAAATATCTTGCAATGAGGCGAAAGAATTCTCCCCTTCTCTCCCACGGCAAACTCTGGGACCATTGTCATAACACGAGGATAATTTATCCTCCTGTCTCTAGGGCTAGCACACAATTACTCTGTAGGTTTTTGCTGTGTGAAGGTAGGACTATTTCTTTGTCTTATTGCAGCATCCAAGAGTTTACAGCTGCTAAAATAATTGTCATGCCATTGATGCTGAAGAGAAAAGGAGGTATCATCCCAGTGTGCCTTTTTGCTTTGAAATGAGTGTGTAAAGAGGATGTACTAGTCTTTGGTTGTTTTTAAACTCTTTATTACCAACCTGAGACTATGTCCCCTTCCTCAGGGATGGAGTTATAAAACATTGCAAGTACAAAAAGTTGCTAGGAGTCTTCCTTATATCTCATATGACTTCTTACAGATGACAGCAATATAAAGATTTGTATGCTGTCTTTGATTTCTGCTTTCCTACATACAACAACTTTCATTTTTGGATCTTACTATATTTTACTGTATAATTTGCAATATTCAAATCCTGAGGTTATGAACAAGAAAAATGCAAAGCTAAGTAGAGAATTCAGGATGATGAAACAGTTTGGCTGAAGACTACTAATAAACTTCAATAATTTTGAGCTTTAGGAGTGACACAATAAGTCTAGAAGGCTCATATTTTGTACACTCCTTTCAGAAGCAATTCTACAGTATTTTAAAAAACCTAAACCAGCATACAGATTTACTGATATTACAATATTTGTGCCTGGAAAAAGACACCATTTTTAAGGAAGTCTATGCCTAAAAGCATTGTAGCCTAGTGCAAGTTAGTGGAGGGGGAAGGAAGGCACAAACTGAAGTATTTCTAAAGGCTAAAATCCATCTATAATTTAATACCTCTTGTACAGTGAAGCAATAATTAACTCTGATATTCCACAAAATAAACTAATCATTCCACAACTCAATTTACTGCAGCACAGGGAAGAATATTAAAAGCTTTCTGAATAATGAGGCACTAATTTTAGTTTCTGCATTATTTCCATTAGTGATAATTTTCTGCTATATGGAGATTTCAGTGGAAAGACTGTAAAGCTACCACAGTGGAAAAGGAGCCAACACTTTGTTTGAAGTAAAAAATCCTCCCATAAAAAATTAAGTGACAAGTGTTCATGTACTATCTTGATCCAAATCAGGTAATTAATATAAATGTGTATTTAAAATGCAAATATTTAAGGATTTAAACACAGGGTGATTGGTGGGAATTAAAAAGTTTGAGTTGGGGTTCTGGATTCTATCTGAGTAAATAATACCTCAGTGGAAGCATATTTCCTCAGCACTGTTATTCTTTGTAGTTCAGCACATTTGCATGCCTTTTATTTAATTTCAGTCAGACTGGATAGTTGCTAGCAGGTTGACTATGGGCAGAAGAACTGGCAAGGCCCCCAGAAAAGGTGTTATAAATTCCATGCTTAAAATCTGGATGTGTTCAGTTGCAGAAAGGCATAAAGTCCATGGAAGCAGCTGCCTATAATTCTCAAGTTTGTCAGTTGGCAATGCTCCCTCATACATTAGGGTCACAGATGCTGCTTTCATGTCAGCTGAGGACATCTTCTCCTGGTGGAAATCCTCAACTCTCTGGCTGGACACTGAAAACCACCAGGACATCAGAAAAGTGTGGTGGTACTGAGCTGAATTTAAATAAAGAGTGTACAACTCTCACATGACAGCACCTGGTTGTTTGTTGGCTTTTTTGGTTTTAGTTTGTGTGGAGTTTTTTTGATGTGTGTGTGTTTGGGGGTTTTTTGCTCGCCTTTTTTTTTTGTTTTGGTGGGGTTTTTTGGTGGGTTTGTGTGGGTGATTAAGGATTTGTTTGTGACTTTTTTTTAAACTTCCTTGCATTTTTAAAAATATAATCTCTGTGCTAGTGAGAGAGTCACTTAGTCTTCTATTTTGGTGGCACCAGGCAATACTTTTGGAGGGAGAGATTCCTCTTCTGATATTGGCACCTGGGTGTGCCTGATGAGAAGAGGTCCTTGATGAGTCTGTCACATTGAGAAGAGTAGAGCAATGTATAGATAATTGAAAAATATGGAAACACTTTTTCTAGGGATGTATAGGAGACAGTGAAGTGTATGGTAGTATTAAAATGAGGGAATCTTAGAGGAGGGAGCTTGGTCTGCATCTTCTATTTTATTTGCTTTATATTTGGAAACAAACAGTGTAGGCTAGTTGATGGTCAGATGCAGTCTGCTGTCAGAGCTTAAAGCATTGGCTTTTGTGCCTCGAAGGAGGCAGATTCACGAGTCCTACCAGGATGGGCCCGTCTCTCTGGCCAGTGGCCATGGGGATGGGAGGCTGCTCTGGAGAAGGCTTCTGAGGATTTATAAATCTTCCTTCTGGGAAACTTGGAAGAGCCTGACAAAGGGTTTCTACAAGGAAGCACTTGGATAAGTGGCAAGCAAGGGAGGTAAGAGGAAGGCTGGCAAAGAAACACAGATTTTTCTGGGAGAAAGTGCTTGGAGCTGTGAGCTTTCACAAGTAAGAGAATGTGCATGAAGTTCACTGTTAGTTACAGAGCTAAAAGTGACTCAGTACTGCTTGATAGCAAATTGAGTGAAACAATCAAACGAAATGGAGAGGAATGATTTATTCCTCTTCAATGGGAAGTTGCCATCAGATTTGCTCTGGAAGATAGCAATTTGTGCTGAAAAGCGAGATGCTTGTGAGATGGATGTTAATATAACACTGAACTGTTGAAACATTTCTTGTTTCAGCACTTACTATTTTTGATGTTGTACCTATACGCAGAGGAAGATTCTTCCGTGTTAGGCAAGTCAGTTTCTATAAAGACTTCTTGACTGTACACGTGGTTAAAACAAATAGAGGTATTTAAATCATACCCAATCTATTGAAACCACAACTCAGTTATTTAAGATCCTCTTTTAGAAAACTATGTGCAAAGAAAATTTAGGATTATCGATTCATTCACACTGATTTAAGCTTCAGGAAACAGAGTTTTAAGCAACTTCATAGCATGTAAAGCCATAATAAAATAAGAAATTACAAGGCCAGAATGTTGCTTTGACTGACAGTGTCAAGTTTCGCATTCATGGAGAGTACCAGCTAATCACAATGGGACCATGAATTACCAAAGTAACACTGTCCTCTGCAGATGCTCCCATTCAAATTAGGTTCTGACCTCTTCCATTTTTAACTCCAGAACTCACATTTATATAACTGTATATCTTTAATACATTTAAATACAAAACTCTTATCTTTTGAAATGGTAACTATCACACTGATTGAAATTGCAACTCACTCCTGTATTTTTCACTTTGAACCTCTTATCAGCAGAGCAAGGGCCTGATTCAGAGAGTACCTTGGGAAACAGCCCTTAAAAATAAAGAAGTTGAGGATTGATGAATATGCTTCAAAAAAGAAATCTTGAAGGTGCAGGAGCAGCCTGACCCTCTGTGCCAGAAGATGACCCAGCAGGGAAAATGACTGGCCTGGCTGGACAAGGAGATTTTGCAGCAACTCGGGGGAAGAAAACAGGGTATATCACTTCTGGAAAAAAGGGCAGGCAACTCAGGAAGTATTTAAGGTTGCTGTTAAGGCACACAGAAAGAAAATTAGAGAGGTGAAAGCTCAATTAGAACTTAATCTGGCCACTTTTGTAGAGGATAACAAAAAATTATTTCATAAATATATTAATAGCAAAAGGAGGGACAAGGAAAACCTCCATTCTTTATTGGACGTGTCGGGGAATATAGTTATCAAAGACGAAGAAAAGGCTGAAGTACTTAACACCTTCTTTACCTCAGCTTTTAACAATAAGACAGGTTGTCCTCAGGACAACTGGCCTCCTGAGCTAGTAAATGGAAATAGGAATCAGAATAGATCCCCTGTAATCTAGAAGGAAGCAGTTAGTGACCTGCTGAGCTGCTCATGCTCACAAGTCTGTGGGGCCAGATGGGATCCATCCTAGGGTGTTGAGGGAGCTGGTGGAAGAGCTCTCCAAGCTACTCTCCATCATTTATCATCAGTCCTGGCTAACCAAGGAGGGCCCAGATGACTGGAAGCTGGCTGGGGTGATGCCCCTTCATAAGAAAGGCCATAAGTAGGACCAGGAAACGACAGGCCTGTCAGCCTGACCTCGGTGTCCAGCAAGGTTATGGAACAGATCATCTTAAGGGAGATCACATGAGACCTACAAGATCTCTGGGAATCAGACCCAGCCAGCATGGGTTTAGGAGGGGCAGGTCCTTCCTGACCAACGTGATCTCCTTCTATGACCAGGTGACCCACCTGATGGATGCAGGAAGGCTGTGAATGTTGTCTACCTGGACTTCAGCAAAGCCTTCGATACCATCTCCCACAGCATACTCCTGGAAAAGCTGGCAGTCCATGGCTTGGACAGGTGCACCCTTCACTGGGTTAAGAAATGGCTGGATGGCCAGGCCCAAAGAGTGGTGGTGAATGGTGTTGCATGCAGTTGGTGGCCAGTCACTAGTGGGGTCCCCCAGGGATCAGTGCTGGGGCCAGTCCTGTTTAATATTTTTACTGATGATCTGAATGAGGGCATCATGTCCACCATCAGTAAATTTGTAGATGACACCAAGTTGTATATAAATGTCAATCTGTTGGAGGGTAGGAGAGCTCTGCAGAGGGACCTGGAAAAGCTGGATCGATGGGCCAAATCCAACAATATGAGGTTTAACAGATCAAGTGCTGGGTCCTGCACTTTGGCCACAACAACCCCCTGCAGCACTACAGGCTGGGGACAGAGTGGGCAGAAATGGACCTGGGGGTACTGATTGACGGTACACTGAACATAAGCCAGCAGTGTGCCCAGGTGGCCAAGAAGTCAAGTGGCATCCTGGCCTGTATCAGGAATAGTGTGGCCACTAACACCAGGGAAGTGATTCTTCACCTGTACTCAGCACTGGTGAGTACTGTGTCCAGTTTAGGAAGGGTGTTGAGATGCTGGAGCATGTCCAGAGAAGGGCAGTGGAGCTGATCAAGGGTCTAGAGGGTAAGTCCAGTGAGGAGTGGTTGAGGGAGCTGAGGATGTTTAGACTGGAGAAAAGAAGGCTCAGAGGCGACCTTATCATTCTCTACACTGCCTGAAAGGAGGTAGTAGGCAGGTGGGGGTCAGTCTCTTCTCCCAGGCAACCAGTGACAAAATGAGAGGACACAGTCTTGAGCTGCACCAGTGAGGTTTAGGTTGGACATTAGGAAGAAGTTATTCACACAAAGAGTGATTGGGCATTGGAATGGGCTGCCCAGGAAGGTGGTGGATTCACCATTCCTGGAGATGTTTAAGAAAAAACTGGACATGGCATTTAGTGCCATGTTCTAGTTGACAAGGTGGTGTTTAGTCAGAGGTTGGACTCAATGATCCCAGAGGTCTTTTCCAACCTAGTTGATTCTGTGATCCTGTGAATGTTGCTGAAGGGATTTTGTATCTTTAATTACATTTTATTTTGTTCTTTTATAAAAATTATTTTTCTTTTTGTCAATATGCTCCACAAATAGTAACAATTATTGTAAAACCTTGTATTGTACAAAAGATCTGTTACCTTCATTTTGGTTTTAAGGAATGAAAAAAAATCCACCCAGACAACCCCAGCAAAAAAATACACTGTCACAGAAAACAATATAATAAAAAAGAAAAAAGCTGCTTCTAACTCCTTAATACATATGTTCTCTTACTTATCCTAGAGCTCTGTTCCTCTTTTGTTCTTTACTAATCAAAAAAACAATTCTTAACTGATGATTCTGGATGGCAGTACTTTTTCCATCTATGTACTTCTAAATGTGGTATGTATTTATGGCCAAAGCATGTTGAACAAGTAAGGCAATTGCAATAGTGCATTTGGACATTAAAATGTTCTGAGTTTTAAAGCAAGAGTAAAATTAGTTGTGGATAGTACTTATCTGTGTCTTGTTCAATTTACCATATTTCTTCTCCTAAAGGTGCTATTCTGTAAGCTGTAAATCAGCTTTGTGGCAAATTCATGTGAAAATGAACCGCCCTGTTTATACATCGTAACACAGTACAGCATGGGTCTTGTCCTGGTTTGAAAGAGAGGTGTCTGCCAAGGAAGGTGAGAACCTCCCTTGGAAAGAAAAATATGATCCCTTCCCTCTGAATTATAACTTTGAAATTAAGGGGTTTTCAGGCAAAGATATGGGAAAGGGAATAACAGTTCTTTACTAGTATGTATGTATATAACGAGGCAAACAATCAACAACAACGGCAGTAATAACATGATGTCTTAGGTTTTAACTTTAAAAATTTTTCAAATCCTGTACTGCCCAGTGTTATAACTCTGAAGTTTCAAGTGGCCTATTAACTACGGTTCTCTCATGTTGGTTAGACAAAACAAAGCCTCTCTAGGTTTGCACTTCAAGAAGACCTTGATTGTCCCAGGACCCAAAATGCGTAAACTAAAAGCCTTTGAAAAGGAGGGTCAAACTTGGGGTAATTATATCATTAACTGAAGTCATAATTGGAGAATTAACCCTGATATGCAAATGGACCAAACTTAAACAAGTGTGAAGAACCCGTGACTCGGCGTCCATCTTGGGTGCAGCCTTTTTGACTGCCCAGGGTGTACCTTTGAAAGCCCTTCAAATAAATACCTACCTTTATTCTCTTATTCTTGTCTGGCCTCTTTTTTCAGGTAGCCACATCAAAGCATCAAACAAACCAGACCAGGAACCCAGTGCCAGCCTTCTCTCGGCTGTCAGGCACTTTCCCCTTTGCTGTAGTTACAGCCACAGCCGGCAGGGGCGCTGTTGGCTCCCGGCCGGGCAGGGCGGGTGCGATGATTCCCCCGCGGCTGCAGGGGGCGCTGTGGTGTGAGCTCGGCCACCTCTCCATGTGGTAATGGCAGCACAGTGAGGGGAGGAGATGGAAGAGGGGCTTCCTTTGCAAACTCACTGGGGGCAGCTGACCACAGTGCCCCTCTGGATGGCAAAATGGGCTGTAGCAGGAGCAGCAAGTTGGAACAGCAGGGATGAGCAGCCCTCGGAGCAGGAAATGTATCAGAAACTCTGCCGCTGTAGCAGGAGCTGTGGGGTGTCCCAGCAGGCAGGGGGTGCAGGGTTACAGTGTAGCAAAAAACCCAGAACAGTGGCAGAGAATCCGTGGGGCTGGGCAGCGGCAGCCCAGCTCCCACATGCAGCTGGGAGAGGCTCCCTTGGAGAGGGGAGGAGCTGGGGTTCTAGGTTTTCCCCTGAGACACCAGAGCTGATGGTGAGGGTCCTTTCCAGTGAGACAGGGTGTTAATAAGGTCCACAGTCCAACGCCTGCTCTTACGAGCAGAGTTTCACTCATGGTAGAAGACAGCAGGAGACGGAACCTCACAGTGGTGGCGAATTCTTCCCATAGTGACTATGGCTGGTCTCTCCTTTGACATCGAGAGCGAGCTAGGAACTAAGCCCAACCCTTCACCTTCCAGCCACAATCTTGCCTCTCCCAAGAGAAAGCCCCTCAGCTATTAGAATACAGCCAGCTGCACTTCTCCCCCTCCCCCTCGGCTACATCTTTTGTTTCTTTTAAGTACTGGTTGTTATTGTCTCTTAGCCACAAATGGGACAAAATTCCGTGAGAGAAGGGGGAAAAAAAAGGAAGAATCTTAACCTCCAGCAGGTCTCTAAAAATCAGTAGCTGCAGAGGACTGTTGGTCTTGGGAATTGAACTTCTGCTGGCACAGAAAAATGATAATTTGATATGTCATGGGTTTGGTTAACTGCTGTAAAGGATAAAGAAACAAGATTTTCCAGTGTTTGTTCCATTTCACGTTAGGAACTTCTGCAAAACACCAGCATCTTTCTCTCCTGGGTATGTAATTTTTAAAAACTTTATTAAAATAAAATTTAAAAAACCAAGTTATAATGCTCTTTCATGGTGAGAAAGTAAAATTGCTGCCTTTTATGGATACTGTTATCATTTACATACAAAATAGCATGACTATAAAGTTAATTCCTTTGAGAAGAAACATTACAGTAGAGTGGGAAGGCAGGGGTCAAATAGCCTTTCCATCAAAGCTTGTGCCAAGAGCAACAAGCGTGACTGTAATACATCATAACTGAATGCATCAAAGCCCTGTATGTAAGCACAAGAAATCCTACACAAATATTTAGGCTGGATGAAAGCAATTAAAGCTAGATTGTTTGATTCTGTATAATCCTATGAAACACTCTTAATAATTTTCATGACACAGATGAGTGATTATTGGGTGAACTAAAGCAAGCAGCTATGAAGACATTTTGCCAGAGCTGACACTGCAGTTTGATGCGGGGTGCTGTGAGGTGGCTGGAATCGCTGCTTCAATCCAAAAGCATCCCCTGCGAGGGATGCCCTGGTAGTGCAGCTCAGCACCTCGCAGGCCGACTTCTAGCGCCCGTGCCGCTGGATGGCACCGAGACACAGCCCCGCACCCAAGCCAAGATAGCTCATGTGTTACCAGAGGCAAGGAGCATGGGGGGCTCTCCGCATGGGTTCCGAAAGGTTTATTCCGAAGGGTCCAGGGGCAAAAGAGGGCGAGCAGGCCTCGTGTACAAGCTTATAAGGGGTAACAGAAAGGGGGCTGGCAGAGCACCAGCAACCAATTACCTGGGGGCAAGGGGCAGGGGGAAGGCAGAGGGATACAACAACCAGTGGGGAGAGGGAAGGGGCGGAGTGGGGGACCAGGTACCGGACAGGTACTGCCTGATGGTAGAAGAAGTCTTTCCCTGTAACGCAAGTAGGGGGAGCTATTTTGTTTCTGAGTCGACCCACCAGCGCAGGGGGTCTCCTGCACCAGGGGTTTCTGGCATCTTGGCTTCTACCGTTGCCAGCTCACCTACCCCAACAGCAGTTAGATACCCTGTGGCACTCACCTGCTATGTACCACAATGTAGTATCACTGAATCTTCTGTTGTTTATTGCAACTTTTCTAACCTGGGACTGAGAAAAATACACTCTTATATATCTGGTTGGCAGAAAATAGCAGAATTCCATTCACTTTACACTAGGAAAGACTAGTCTGCTGGAATTAAAAACATTGCTTATGTTTGAGGAGGGAGGAAACAAATGAAAGAGAGGTTGTGGAGAAGGATGCTGTTTTCTCAGGTTTTATTTTTATTTGGAAATGCTGTTATTGCTATCTCTTTGTCTATTGCCTGCAAAATTCTTTTCAGTAACTTATTTGATTTCTATTTTGCGCAGAGTCCCATGGATATTTGTGAGACTAGAGTCTCTGTAGTGAGCAAGCCCTATATATTGTAGTTAAAATATGCAGCCAAATCAGCACAAGGTATGCCGAACACTGCAAAAGTGCATTTATTCCCTATCTTGTTCTGCTGGTGTTCATCTATCAGGAGGCAAACAGCACAGCTGAAAGACCTGATATCTGGCTTGGTATTGCTCACCTGACCTATTCCTTCAGAAATATTTGGTCTGGGGATAATTATTCAGCTACTGGGTAAAGCAATGAAAAAAAAAATCTCTGACATTAGGACTTCATAAAAGCAGTCTATCATCCCTGCAATTACCCATTTGTATACTTATGAAATCTGTTTAGTATCACCTTTTATGGGTAATAGGTCTCCAAAATTAGGTCTTTCAAATTAATTAACTAGATCTCTGAATATCTTGGCACATTAACGTTTCTGTACATTTTTTGAAGGAGTCAAGGGAATTTGCTGTGCAGAATATAATCTGATTTGAAAAGATATACTAGATTAAGGAAGCTGTCTTTGCCACTACTTATCTATCTGTTTCTAGATGTCTGGATGTAAAAACAACTACTCATTCCTCCCATTGTGGTAAATATCCACATCCTCACTGTTTTTCCACAGAATGAAAATATCATAATGCTAGTTAGCACTTGCCTGCTTCCATCTAGCTAGTTCTCAGCAAATTCTTTGTGGTATATTTACTTTCTTGTGAAATTTGCTCAAAAACCTCAAAAATGAAAAAAGAAAATTTCTTTAGTTGATCCCCTCTCCCTTCTTTCCCACATGCATGTAAAGAACATATTGCAGTAGTTAAGTAGAATTCGTGGAGGAGGAAGGAAAAAAAATCTTTCAAATAAATCAGTTTGCTCTACATTGATTGAAGTTTCTAAAAAAGAATTTAAAATTAAGAATCTGATGCCTTTCTAGGAATTGTTGTCTTTTTCCTCTCATTTGCATGCTGTAAGCATTGCCTTAATTGCTGCCTTCAAGACTAGAGCAGGGAGGCGGATTTCAGATGACATTCCTGAGGTATCTGGGGCGTGGAAGAGACTACCTGCTTCTCTTTGAATATGGTAAAGTGTCCTCCCATTTGCAATCCCCAAAACAAGAAGTGAATTCTAGTCTTTATAATGTTTCACGACTTTATAGCTCTCTTATAGCTCTCAATAAAAGGGAACAAATGTGTTTGACCAGCTGCTGCAGGCCAGCAGACTTTAACTTGTAGCACTTTAGAAGAAAATTATTTTAAAACACTTTCTCATAATGCTTTTGTAACACTAACAAAAAGGCCTATGTACTTTAGTCTAGAGTAAAACTGAATTATTCAACTTTCTAAACAAGATTTTCACGTCTCTGTAGAAGGCAACATGCATGCGACATGTAACTTTCAGTAAACATAGTATCTGTGTTTGCACATTTAAGTGATTCTTTTTCCCCTCTGGAGTAATTAGAAGCACAGAATGGAATAATAAAGTGGTTTGGGTTGGAAGGGTCCTTAAAGACCCTCTGTTTCCATGGTCTCCTACTTCTTGTGCTGTAGGCAGGCACACTTTACACTAGACCAGGTTGTTCAGCACCCAGTCCAACCTGGCCTTGAACCTGGCCTTGAACACTAACGGGGATGGTACATCCACAGCTTCTCTAGGCAATGTGTGCAGTGCCTCACCACCCTCACTGTAAAGAATTTCTTCCTAGTATCTAATCCAAATCTACCCTCTCCCACTTTAGAGCCATTTCTCCTTGTGCTGTCACTAAACTTCCTGATAAAGAGTCCTTTCCTATTTTTCTTGTAGGCCCCTTTCTGGTACTGAAAAGAATTATAAGGTCTCCCTGGAGCCATCTCTCCTTCAGGCTGAGCAGTCCAACTCTCTCAGCCTATCTTCATAGGGGAGATGCTCCAGCCTTGCTCTGGATTTGCCCAAACAGGTCCATGTCTTTCCTGTGCTGAGGATCTCAGAGCTGGATGCAGCACTCTGGGTGGGGTGTCATTGAAGCAGAGTAGAGGAGCAGAATCAACTCCCTCGACTTTGCTGGTCATGCTGCTTTTAATTCAGCCCAGAATGTAGTAGGATTTTTGGGCTGTTAGTGCACATTGCTGGCTCATGTTCAGTTTCTCATCTACCCACTCCCTAAAGTTCTTCTCCACAGGGCTGCTCTCAATTCTCTCATTGCCCAGCCTGAGATTGCCCTGGCACAGATGCAAGAGTTTGCACTTGACCTTGTTGAACTTCATGAAGTTTCACAGGCCCACCTCTCTAGCCTGTCAAGGTCCATCTGGATGGTATCCCTTCCCTCTGGAGTATCAACCAGACTACTCATCTTAGTGTCACCAGCAAACTTGCTGACGTGCACTCAATCCCACTGGCCATATCCCTGACAAAGATGTTAAACAGTACTGGTCCTGAGGGACAGCACTCATTACTGCTTTCCACCCAGACATTGAGTCATTGACAGGAATTCTTTTGAGTGTGAAGATCTAGGTAACTCCTTATCCACTGAGTGCTGCACCTGTCAGATCCTTGTGTCTCCATTTTAGAGCCAAAGATGTTGTATCCGACAGTATTGAATGCTTTGCACAACTCTAGGTAGGTTATATCAGTCACTCCCCCTTATCCACCAATACTGTAATCCCATTGTAGAAGGTCACAAAATTTGCCAGCCATGGTTTGCCCTTAGTGAAGGCATGTTGGATGTCACCAATCCCTGTTTTTCATGTGCCTTAGAGTAATTTCCAGGAGGAACTGCTCTGTCATCTTGCCTTACATTGGCTGACCAGCCTATGGTTCTCTGGGTCCTCCTTTATGTGGGTTTGTGTGTCTTTTGCAGTCAGTAGACACCTTCCCAGACTGCCATGACTTTCATCTGATGTGTGCATGACTTGACAGGCATCTGTCTTTCTGAAAAGGCACAGAAAAATTCTTAGTGGAAAGATTGGCAGTTGTACTGTATTTAATATAGTACTTGGTTCAAACTATTGTCAGCATAAATCATTCACGTCAGCGTCCCTATTAGCTCTATTATGTAAGTAATTAGCATTACCTGTATTTTACAGAGAGAACAGTGAAGGAAGAATGGGGAGAAAGCTGGCTGACTCTGTAAGGATGTATTGGCCAGCTATGAGGCAAAGTTAATGTCAGGAGAGCTAGAACTCTATATTGTACTTAGTTCAGTCCTGCCATCCTGAAAAAAACAGAAGTGCTTTTGGAATAAACTTTTCTTTGTCAGACCTCTCTTTTATACTAAAATTATATTTAAGGATGATGATCTTTTTATTCATGTAGATTTTGCTTTTGGTCCACTACTTTTGTTTTTTGTCCTTGCAATGTAGGAAAATACAGTTTCAATCCACGTGGCAATGAAAATTTGATACACAAAAGAACTGTATTATGCAGGAATCTCAGAAAATGTTGCTTCTTCCTTGAAAACATTATAAAAAAACCCCATACACTGTGTATTCCACAATCACACAAATTTGAGTTGTAATTCTGAGTTTCTACCAAAGAAAATTGTATCTATATCAATTAAACCTGGTAATTAACACTCAGAGTCATTAGCTCTGTTGGCTGTCAGTGTACTATTAATTGTACATGTATGCATGTCCATAATGTATATAATAAATGTTTAAAATAACTTGTAAGTGTAATTGATATTTCTGCATATCATATTTTGTCTGCAAATAACAATAGATAATAATCTGTGGCAATTTATTCTTGTTTTAAAAATTAGATGAATTATGAGTACTCTATTAAAACATAATGGCAAAAAATGTGCACAATTATTTTTAGCATTAGTTAAATAAAAGCTCCCGATGAAGCTCCTGCTGTTTCTCTGAGCTAGCTTTTGCCCTCGGGAAATGATTTCAAATGGCATGGGAATAATTAATCCTTCCAAACGGACTGAGAACAAGTGTGAAAAAGGTAAACAGGAAGGCAAAAATACTATACTGAAAAGATTACACAGATGTTTTGGACAATGGTTAAAAAAAGAACAAGGCAAACCTGAAAGGAAACTGGTGTTGCTAGTATAGCTAAAGATGTGCGATCAGACTCTACAAACAGCAAGTTACTGTAACAAAGCATGAAACCAGCCTGAAAAGTGTGGTCTCTTTAGCTACCAAATGGAACAGGGATTAATTCTCACTGGAGAAAGATCAAGTGTAGGAATGACCGCAATAGTTTACCTAGGTCTTCCCAGCAGTCTGATGTTTAAACTGTTCACAATCTCATTCTTACATACTAACTTTCTAGCTAACGTGAATCTCTCAGTAAAAATGAGGGACCACAACAGGGTCCCTCAAGTAAATCACTTGTTTGAGGCCAGTGGAAAGCATTTAATCCAGGAATAATGTGGGTTTCTGTTCCATTGCCCTACATCAATCGCTTTAGTAGCAGTTTAGGTAGATATGGCACCTATAGCTGTCACCAGTGATGAAACATGAGCCAGATGAGGGATGTGAGAAGCCTGGAACAAGATATCTGCGTTTTATACTTACATCTCATATTTTTATATATATATTTATATATATATGTATAGCAACAATTTGTAGGCTTGTAGCTTGCCCTTAATAAACTAAGCTGGGTATCAGGAACAATATAACTGCATTTACACATCTGCTGTTCTCCCAGGTCCTGAGCTGCCTTGTTCAGAGGTAGATCTGTTTTCTCTGTGCCATTTGGCAATATGCTATGAAAATATATGCTTTAATGTAAATAAAATTATGGTAGCCATTTTTTTCATCCATGGAAAAATGAGGAAAAAAAAGCAAAGATAAAATTAAAGATATACAAGGAGAAAAAAATGACAAGAGGAATACAATGGTTTGTCATCATTTTGACAAATGATAACATGTACTATGAATGGAGACAAAATGCTGGTTGCCAAGGTTGAAAAGAAAAAGAATGGGGGAGTGACAAAAGAGTACTGGGGAACACCCACAGAGTGAAGATAAAAGAATGACAATTACCATCACAGAACAGTTCAAAAAGTGAGTCAAACCATAAAATATGACCCACTGGAGTAATGGGTGTTAGATACACAAACAGTTTGCTTTAAATCAGTGGTAAAAAGCTATCTGCAGGGTGGAAAGCTGCTGAATAATCAGAGAACAATAAGAAGATGAATCAGGGTCTTCACAGGTCATCTGAGGCAAGTCATTAATCACAGAAGATCCAAGAAGGGAAGTCATGCTGGAAAAGGTCTGTGCAATGTGATAGGCCTGGATTGGATACTATGCAAAATGGTAGATCCCTATATTAAGAGTTTGAGAAATGTGGAGAGAGGGAAAGATGATGATAGTAATTTAACAGAACAAAGGCTGAAATCATGTGGAATTTTATAACATGGGAATTGTCTTTCTTTTTTGACCTCAGGAGACATATGAATAATGAGAGGTGAGAAGCAACAGTAGAAAGAAGGAAAAGAGAAACTTGATATAAAACCCACCTAACAAAGAAGCACACAACAGATAAATTAAATAAGGGGCTAAATAAGAATAGAAAGGAGGCAAAGGTCTTTGTTATTGCACTCAGAGAAGGAAATAACAAGGATATACATATTTCACACTTTCCTGCTGAATTCACTTCTACTGTTTGAGGAATAAGAATAGCTTGGTTTGAATACTCATGATAGAAATTTGGCTTCAGTCAGACAAGAGAAAAAACTGTGGTTGTTGGAGGTGTGCAGTATTTTCTTAGTTTTCTTAGTTATTTTCTCATCCTCAGGCTCCTGTTTTTACTTCATCTGATCCCCCTGCAACCTAATTGGAGGCAAATGACAGGTTTCAGTAAGAGCTGGCATGTTTTTTCTATTTCATTAAGTGGTTTCTCATTTGTACCACACAGCATAGTGTAAAAACTTCTAAATTACATACTTCTTGTGACTGTGGCTTCTATAGAGCAAACTGTTAAAAAACATGTTTCCCAGATTGATGTCCCCAGAATTGCAGACAATAATCAATGTCTATAGTCATGGGGGGAGGACTTGTCCCAGGGCATATTGTCTTCTGTTTATAGTCCCTGGTGACTTGTAATTCTTGCTTTTTTTGCTTCCATACTCTTTGCTTTCCCTACACCCATGGGAAAGAAAGTGTGTTCTGTTGTGTAGGGCGTTGAGATATAATGGACTAGCTGCAACCTTCCTGTGAAATTGGTTAAGGCCAGATTCCCTGCAGTATCAAGGCACATATTTTTGTGCCATAATTCTCTCCTTAGGAGTAAGCTTGAAGAAATTCTGGATTCTGCAGCAGGGTTCTCTAAAGTGGGCTCTCTAATGTGGCCATCTCCAAGAGCCAGTGGAGTGATTGCCTGTGCTGCCTTGCAAAGGAGCTGTACTGCTGTACTACAGCTATTTGTGCCTTCAGGGAATGGTCTTTTGGGGGTGACTCACAGCTGAGAGAAAGCTGTTTGTGTGTTATGTCAGAGCTCAGGTTTGATCCTAAATCACTGTTTACTCAAAGTGAAACCCCAGATGTAGGACCGTGGGGCCCTAAGCTGAGTCTGTAATCTTGGGACCTCTTTAGTAGTGAATCCTTATTCCCAACGAAGTCTAGTTTGGACAGAATCAAGCTGAGACTGAGAAATCCTAGCTGAGATAGGAGCTGCATTTCTCAGGCAGACCCGAGGTGTTGCTCACTGCTTTTCAGCTGATAAAGGAGCTCACTGCTGGTTCTCTGCCCACTCTCTGCGGCTGGGAAACTGTAGGCTTCAGCTGAAGAAAGGGAGGGGTGCTGTTCGTTAATACCTTCTAGAAACAGGCTAGAAAGGGAACATGTGTATGTATGGGATCACTTTTTTCTGGAGTCTGGGAGATCAGGCTCCAATTTCAGCTTTGTAGAAACACCTGATACCTGCACTGCTGAGCTCAGGCTAGCCCTGCAGGAGGTAGAGGCAGCCCCTCCAGCCTCTGTTGGCCAGAGCCAACACTACTAGCTTGAGTGTTTTGTCAGTGATAACAGCTGTCACAGGTGCCAAAGCTCAGACCTCGAACTAAGGTTTTCTGTGGGGTTTAAGGTTATGTTCACACTGTAGTAAAAGGCCAGACTGAAGGTAGTGGACACCAAGTAAGCATAATAGTGGCCATCTTGTCCTTGCTGTAGTGAATGGATAGTTGAGAATTTGGTCCTCAATGAGTTCTAAGTTCTTTCAACTCTCATCTTCCTTGCTCTGTGCTGAGATGCTCAGATCACCCGTTATCTTCATAGTACCTTAATTGAGGTAGACTGCTGTATCTGTTATGATTATCCAAAGAGGTACATCTTCTCTCCACATATATACAGTTTCTTTAAGCTACACAGGGTTTCTAAACCGACTTTTATGTTATTTCCTGTTTATAGGTCTATCCAAAGGCATTTTGCATTATTTCTTAGTCCATGACAAAAAGTAGATTACCACCTGTGCATTTGAGTTGTTTCTTATGACTATGTACATAACTTATAGAAGTGCTGGTAACAAAGGCTAGGACACTTAGCATATACTTTTCATCTGCAACTCAGAGTTTGATTTATCAGTCCTTTGAAGCATTGGTGAGCCTTCTGCAGGTTTTACAGTTCATGTAACAAATCACATACTATTGTTAGTTGGAGTTATTTTTTCAGTGATTCATTACAAGAAACATAGGAATTTCTTTATCCCTTTACTAGCAAATTTTGTCTTTCAAGGCATATATTTTTCTTCCACTTGTATTGCAATTTGATCAAGAGATGTGCTCTAGCCGTATTTATTCTTAAAAGCATGTTAGTATCATTTATAGTGTCATATTCCTTGCCATTCTGTTTCACTTGTTTATAAGGTCTTTTTTCTTCTGTTGCTTACAGTACTGTTAAGCATTTGATTCTGCACTTGAAGGATATTAATTGCCTGGATAGTTGGGTTTCTCATTTGTGGTTTTAGTCATAAAAAAGAATGGTACTAGATTCTTTTTCCAGTTCTTTAAACAATGCTTGGTTTTATTTTAATTGTTAATAAATTAGTTTAATTCAATTGTTCTGTCCTAATGAACAATGGCATGGAGGTGGGAGGGAGCAAATTTTGGCTTACATTACACCCTAAGGCCACATTAGGCTTTTATCAGACAAAATTTAGCTCTTAATAGCCACAGTATTTAAAGGTTCTCACCTAAATACATTTCGTCCAGAACCTTTAAAATCTGACTCTCTCTACTGTGGGTGCACTTAGTCTATCTTATCTCAATCTTAGCACCCTGTCTGCTTTTTTACTTCAATACCTGAGAAGATGCAGATTTATTTTCAGAGAGAGAAGAGGTTTATTTTCAGATGGAGCAAAGGCATTCCAAATGACTTCACTTTTTGGATCTCTCAACACACAAAAGGACAAAAAACATCTCTGCACTCAGGTGAGCTGTAAACTATCAGTCTTTCTCCATAATCTTCCTGGAGCACAGTGATAACAGTATTTAAATTATTATTCTGCTGTATTAAACCGTGATTGGTCAAAGCTGGTTTAGCTCAGCTGGGCCCAGTGAGCTTGTAGGAAAGCAAGTGCTGGGCAGTTTCCAGCCAGGGACTGACATGAAGATAACAGCAAAGATGCCTGGGGAGAGCAGCTTGTGCTCCTGTGTGATAAAGTCTTATAAATTCAGGAGAAGTTCATGAGCACAAGTGGCACTTTTTGAAGGGTGATCATAGCAGTCCTTCCCATTTCATGCTTTTTCTTTGACTGCTGGTTTGAAGGTAGGACTTAAATGTTTAATTTTATGAATGATGATATAAAGTTCTTGTTATATTTGAAGAGTATTTCCAGTAAGAACTTAGCTGGTATTTTTTGTGGCAAAATGTCTATCAGAGATTTAATGAATCTTGACTGATTTAGCCAATTATTGATTGAAAGTGTTAACAATTAAAACTGAGTTTCTAACATTAATATTAAATAATCATATTTTTTAGTAGAGTGGTTATCCTCTATAGGGAAATAAATTTCACCTACGATTCATGTTATTTATATAGCTTTTCAAAATCTTTAATATATTTATCCTTGGATGACTTCAGTAACATAGGCATGCATAGTTATGTTCTTACTCCTTCTCTTTAAATAAATAAAGACAGACTGAATAACTCATTTAATTGCTGAAAGATGCAGATAGGTATTGATGCCATGATGATTTTTTGCCTTTTCTTTTATGGCCCTTTTATGTACTCTTTTATATAGCTTTTATGTATTCTTAGTGCTTTTAGCCCACATACTTATAATTCCTTAAGTTGGATAGCCTAACTGAAACCCACTATTTTGTTAAACCAGGAGACCAAACATCCTGGAAGCCTCACAGGCAGGGGTCAGAATGTCCCAGACACCAAGGTACTCTCCAGAACACATTCTGTAAACTAAGATAGGCCCATGAAGGGGGAAGAGTCCTTGGGATGGGGGGTTCACTCGAGCCTCTCATTGGGGAATCTTTGATAGATATGCTAATTTGCAAGGCCTATAATTGTATGTGCTTTTCTGGTCCAGGGTGTGTGTGCATTTCGGGGGTGCATTTCAGCGCATTCCACTAGGACAGAGTGCTGCATCTAAGGATCTTTAAATAAATACTGAGGTAAAACCCTTTTTTCACTTAACCGTGTTTGGTTCTTATTTTAAGACCAGGAAAGGGCAACAGTATCTGACAAATTTTAGAGTCATTTACATGAGATAGACACCTAGCCCAGTTAGTGGTTTTCAAAGCTTCCAGTAAAAGTCACACAGGAACCATCTATGCACCTGTGTTCTCTTTGAATCACAAAATAACGGTTGTGATGATCTCCCTTTCTTAAAAGAAATATCCTGTTTGTATTTCAGGGTTTACTCTTTGTATTCCCTGTAAGTGAGAAGTCATTGTTCTGGGTTTGTGCAGAGGCTTGATTGGGACCAAAGGGAGCTACTCCTTGCCTAGTTCATGACCAAGCCTGATCTGGATTTAGAAATGGTGTTCCTTAGCAGATGTCACTTGAGGAACATAGGCAAAAAGCATTCTCCTGAACAAGATGCAGGTGCTTCCCTCTCCTCCCTTGACTCTGTTGTTTCAAAACAATAGGGGAGGAAGTAAAAGTCATACTTTTTTTACAAAAGCTTGCAAGTTAAGGGATGTGAGAGACCCAGGTTTAGTTCTCCCTGTAACCTTCACACTTGCCTGGGGAGCAGGCTGCACACCAAGACCATAGCCTGGCTGTCAGGAGAGCTTCTGCCCAGGGCTGCAGCTTTGTTTGAGAAAGAAGTGGAGGTTTGTCAGGCTTCAGAGGGTAAGTGATCATGAGAGCAAAGGGAGAGTAAGTTCTTCCAAACCCTGGGTTTGATAGTAGCTGTGTTACACAGTGGATATCTATCCAAGGGAACTATTGCTATTACCCCCTCTCACCCAGCTGCAGTTTTAGGTGAACCTATATGATTTTTAAGGCAGAAACCAGGGTCATTTATCTTTAGCAGAGCTCTAGAGATTCCCACACACTTAGATACTATTGTTGAGCTAGGTGCCAGGAGAGGACCAGATTAAACACATGCCCATGCAATGCATTTGGCTCTGCTAGCAGGACTAGGGAAGTCCTGTCCTCCTGTGCTCAGCACTGGTGAGGCTGCACCTTGAATGCTATGCTCAGTTTTTGCCCCTCACTACAAGAAAGACTGGAGTGCTGGAGACTACAAGGTGCTGGAGTGTGTTCAGAGAAGGGAAACAAATCTGGTGAAGGATCTGCAGCGCAAGTTGGATGAGGAACAGTTGAGGGAACTGGAGGTGTTCAGCCTGGAGAGAAGGAGGCTCAGGCAGTTCTACAACTGCCTGAAAGGAGGGTGTAACCAGGTAACCAGTGACAGGACAGGAGGAAATGGCTCCAAGTTGCATCGGGGGAGGTTTAGATTGCATAGTAGGGAATATTTCTTCGCTGAAAGCATTGTGAAACACTGGAGCAGACTGCGCAAGGAGTTGAGTCACCATCCCTGGAGATATTTAAGGAATGTGTAGATTTGGCACTTAGGGACGTGCTTTCGTGGTGGGCTTGGCAGTGTTAGGTTAATGGTTGGACTCCATGACCTTAGAGGTCTTTTTCAACCTAAATGTTTCTATGATTCTATGGCTAGCTCTAGCAAGATTCCCACTCAGATGAGGTTATTGTTATTCCTGTCTGAGATAATCCTCTCTTTGTTTTTAAGGTGGAATCTGCATCTCATTCAGGAATCCAGTATGGCTATGTCAGCACCAGGCTGCAAAAATTCAGACCCCAGCGTTCAAGATACCTGATGTTACTTCAGGCACTATAGAGCAGCCTGTGTGGCCTATGGAGGGGTACTCATGCCCAGGAAATCTTGTGTCACACACATTTGCCAGCACATGTGGCTATCTGGGATGCTCTAGGCAGTGCCAAAAAGCGCTGTATGCCTGGGAATAGGCAACCTGAATCTCTCCCATAAATATCTCTGCAAATCTGTCTTTTCTATGTCCTTGCACAGGTTTGTGTAGAAAGCCCTCTGCAGGCAAAAAGTTACTCTCCTACTTTTTTCGAAATTCCTGTTGCTTAGCCATTGGAATATTTTGTCCCTTGAGAAAGAGAGATGAAAGTGTTTGCTTCTCTTGGGGTATTGAGCTTTCACCCTGCAAGGATCTCCAGTTGCACAAGGACAGAGGCGAGTCAGCAGAAATAAAGTAAAAGTGCCCCAACTCCTCTGAACAGAGGTTTGTGGTTATTCCTTGGGTGTGTTCTCAAGTACCTGATGACTTGAGTGAGACTCAGATACATGCTTTTTTGACCTGCAGGTCTGCACGATTCCGCCCCAGAAAGGAAATACCCGTATCAGTGTTTCTGCTTTGAAAAAGCCTTTAGCTAAACTCTAGATATTTGGTTAAACTTATCAGGTATTACCAATTTAAAATGCGATTTGGAAAAGATCTTGGAGTTAATGAAGAGTGCACAGGAGAGTACAAGGAGGAGAATCTGACCTTTGATATTTCACACAATATGAAGGCCTCCCACAATCAATCAGATGAAAATGTAAAGGGCATCAGTGAAGTATACCAAGGAAGAGAACTTTCGACTTTTGAATATTACACATCCAAGAGACTTCCATCTTCCCTAAAAAAATTTTAATAATTGCATTTTTTTTACCTCTCAAGGTATTTTTAGAAGTTTCTTTGCTCTTTATCTTCAAGGTACTATAACAGTGCAGGTGATGGACTACGCGGCCTTCAGTATTTAGCCATTCAGGATTAGGAATCTCAAACGGAATCTTTCTTTTTTTTTTTTTAATTGATTGTGTTTAAGGATCTTGTCATGGCTGTGATTAATCTTTGACAAAAAAATCTTCTGAAAGGATTGGTCATGTCAGGCTTGAGAGGAGCATTGATGAGCATGTAGCCCTACGTATGAAGAATCTTTCTTTGCACAGTTTGCAATATTGTTTAAATGAAGAATTATTTTCCTGCTGCTACAACTGCATCATTTTCTTTACTGACATTATCTGCTCAGAAAATAGCCAGTGGCCTGAGTTTTCTCACACCTTTCTGCTTGATTGCAGCAAGTTTGTGAGTAAGGTCTCCAAGTTACTCCAGTGAGAAGTTATCTTGGAGATGTCTTTTTCATGTATTCCTGAGCAAGAGTGATTTTTTTGCACTGCAGCCTAAAGTCTGTAGGAGTCTTTGGCTCTCCTGTTTCACCATTAAGGAGGTTTTTTCTAGGATTGTTTTTTAAAAACCTTATCTTCTTAGTCCATATAGAAACCATGCTTAGTGAAGTGGCACTTGTCCTTTTCTCCCAGTGAGAGATTCCCTCTTGAATCTATACAAAATAATTTCTGTGCACTATTTCATTACTTATTTTCTTAGAAGAAACAAGCCAAGTATTCTACAGAACCTGCCTTCCTTTTCTTCCTAAATGGTAAAAATTGGTACGTGCTGTCCACTCATTTCTTTCGAATTTGCTGGAGAAGTTTATTGTAGCTTTTAATTTCTGTCAAGAGGTATTTTATTCTGTTTTCATGTTGGGAATCTTCTTCCAAGATGGTTGAGGGGTACACCATTCCCATATCAAAAATTTTGAAGGAATGTTAGTCTCTTATATAGACGGTCTAGGTTCAAAATATGCATTATGGGTACAATTTCTCTGTATCTGAGAAAAGATTTTCCAGACTCCCTTGGGAGCTATCCTCTTAGTTTTCTTTAGTCCTTCCTGTTTTGAGAACTGTGCAGCTGGGAAAAATCTGTCATGGAAATTTTGTAGCACTGAAAATTTTGGATTTAGTACAGAATCTAAAAGCATTTTTCTCTCACATAGAACTGCTTAGATCTTCTGGGATTCACAGCTGAACTTTGGTCTTAATGTCTCATCTGCTCTGTGGGTGAGATTTTCAGAGTCTGCAGCTCTCGGACAGGACTCATACACTTCCTGCAGCTATTTTCCTATATTGTCCCTTTTCAGCAGCCTGAGGCACCTTCAGAATCCACATGGCTTGGAAGCCCGTTTGAGTTCATCAGTAAGTCCTTGACATCAATTGGAAGGAGCATATTTCACTGCAGAAAGAGAGTTGTATCTGAAAAGAGCCACTGCTGGATTTCAGATCTGGGATTAAAAATTCTTATATGTCGACTTTTTGTCAAAATTTACTATTATTTTCTCTTCCTCCTCTCAACTGAGGCTGCCACTCAATAGCAATTATTGAATTTATTCAATATGTTTTGCCATCTGCTTTTCTTACCCCTGACTTTTCTCAGCCCATGAAAATAGAAATGTTCAAACTCATTAGCTGGAATTCCTTTGTTTGCAATCATGTCTTGCCTTTTCAGTTATCCTGAGAAGCCAGTGCTATACTATCCCTGAACCCTGTTAGGGATCCCTGTTAGACAAAACTTTCAGAAAACTAAGCAGGCTGTTAGTTAAACAATAATGGTTTTTTCAGGAATATGGGGTGGATCTCATCACTATGCAACTGCTATGTAGTCAGTAAAAATTTATGGCTGAGTTTTGATAGGATATACTGTGGTTAAGTAACTTCAAGAGCAGGTGGTATTCCACCAAAAAACCTCATCTTCAATGATGTGAGAGGACACAGCAGAGATTCCGATGGGGAAAAGGATGTTTGAAAGTGGCATTTTTTCCAGGTTCGGTGGCTACTATGGCTATCCATTCTCCATGCGAATCAAAACGATGAGTGGTGCAGGCCTCTCCTGCATAGCTCCATTCTCAAGAGATTTGCTTTGAGTTATTGAGAAGCACTCTGTACTCTGCCTGCATTTGATCTGCCTGAGCATCTCCTGCCTTTATGCCACTAACAGCAAAGTTTCTGGCTATGACGATGTGATGCAACGATTTAAAGCTGAGTTTTTTGCTTCTGCTGAAGGTAAGAGATGGGTGGTTTGGGAAGCAATTGTGATGGTGGGGAAGGTGGGCATGTGCAGCTCTGTGGTTCTCTGCCTGGGTGATGGTCACTTGACTCATTGTAGCAGTAGTTTGTTTCTTGGTGGAGAAGGTGTTGGAGTGGGTTTTTTTGAACAATATACTCTTTCTAGAAAAAGACTTTGTTTTGTTAACAATTACTGTTGCTCTCCTATTAAAAAAACACCAAACCTTTTCATTTTCTTAAATAAAAAACATTGTGGTGACGGACGAAGAAGACTCAATTTCAGTCCTCTTAAACAGAAGCAACTTCAAGATGATGAAAAATTTCAAAAGAAATCATCTTCAAAGAGCCCTGATCTGGTCAACCTTCCCAGCAGCACAGAGTCCATGAGTAGGATAACATTGTGCATCTCCTGTTTCCTGTTTCTTGGATGTTATTCTGCAGCTGCACTAGCTGCTGACCACCATGGGTGCTCTCCCATCAGGGAGGATGAGGATGGGGTCCCTCCCCTTGATTCTGCAACTTCTGTCGTTTCAGAATAGTTGGTTCCAGGACTAAGAGAAGGAAAAGCAGATTAACTTAACCATTGTTTGCTTGTTTTATAGGTCTGGGCTGACAGTAGTTACATGTGGTTCCTCGCTCGGCTGTTAACTTGAAGAGAGTTGACAACCAGAAAAAACATGGAACAGAATCTAGCTGAAAATATTCACAGTGACCTTGAGGATTTAATGAGAAAAAGAATATCTTGTTATCTATTCTTCTGTTTGTTGTAGTTCTTTTAATGTATTTTATTGCAACTACACTGGCATTATTAGGAATAATATATATTGTTTATTTTAAAAAGTGCTTCTGGTTTTGTGGTTTTGTTTTTTTTTTTCCTCCATACCTACTGCCATGTTAACAAATTAGCTACTCTGCTGGGAATGGATGAATATAACTCAATATATCCATCTGAATAGCACATAAATTTTAAGAGGAAAGAGTAAGATTTTTATATACAAGCCTAGAAGAACACAGTGAGATCTGCCTCTAGGAATGTTTTTCTCATTTTATAGGAAGACAAGCTCTTCTTCACAGTGTATCTTTCTTTGTAACATCATCACTAGTTTTCTTTATATTTAGCAGCCTGTCTTGATTGATCAATTGAATATTACAAGCTCCAAGTTCCCTTTTTTGTAACATCCTACATTCAAGCTACTGATCTTTAGCGCATCATCTGCATCTCTGCTTTCCAAGCTTCATCCAGAAAATATTTCTAATTAAGTTCTTAAGTCACGTTAAGCCAGCCTCTGCAAACTGTTGGGCTGTAAACACTATAAACAAAAATTCTTCTGCCATATTTGCAATAATTTATTGTTTTCCTGGTTAGATTGATACCTTCTCCTCTCTATCATAGGTATCTAGGCCTGCAAAATAGAAGTAGTTTCTGACGGCTCCAATAATGTTAACAGCCAAGACATACAGTGATGCTTAATGAATCTATAAAGGACTTAGCTGTATTTTAACCCCAGCCAGTCACTAAGTATCATGCAGCTGCTAGCTCACTCCCTCTCCTCATTACTGAGTTGGGGAGTAGAATTGGAAAAAAGGTGAAACTCATGGGTTGGGATAAGTGTTTAATAGTTGAAATAAAATAGAATATAATACCACTATGAATAATACTAATAGTAATAACACCTCCACCAATAGTAACTATAATGAAAAGGAGAGAGAAAGAGAAATAAAACTGAAGAGAAAGTAGTGATGCACAGTACCACTGCTTGCCACCTGCTGACTGATGCTCAGCCTATCTCCCAGCAGCAATCAGCCCCTGCCAGTCAACTCCCCCCAGTTTATGTGCTGGGCATGATGTTCTGTGGTCTGGAATATCCCTCTGGCCAGTTCAGGTCAGCCGTCCTGACCATGCTCCCTCCCAGGACCTCGTGCAGCTCCTCACTGGCAGAGCACAGGCACCTGAAAAGCCCCTGGCTCAGGGGCTGAGCAGCAACTGAGCCGTCAGTGTGTTATCAACATCAGTCTCACATTGAATCCAAATCAGGGCACTGTAGGTTAGGGTTAGGGTTACGTGTTGTGGGTTAAGGTTAGTAGGAAGAAAATTACCTCTATCCCAACTGTATAACAGGGGCAGTTATATGACAGTTGTGCAAAATGGGAGAGATATTTCTTTATGCAGACCATTATAAATCTTTCATGTGTCATTGATGATAATTTAGGTGAAGTTTAGGATAGAGGAAGTAAAATTTAGACTAAAAGTTTACACATGATTCCTGGAATCTCTTTTCTCTTTACTGTCTTTTAGTAAATAAAGGAATACTGAAACAGAATATGAGAAATTCAAAATGAAATATGTCTTATGCATATTTACTGAAAAATTTAAGAGCTAACCTATCTTTATGCAGAGGTTTTGTCCTTCCCTTTGACTAGCAGTGTTATTCTTTCTTAGAGTTCATTCAGAAAGGCTTAACTTCAGTAGGAGAGCAGTAGAAAGAGATTCACAGAAGTTTTTTCCTCCAGTGATTTTAATTCCTTGTTTCTATTCAGTTTCCAAAAATTGGAAAACACAACTTGTAAATGTTTAGTAACCATATGGAAACAAGAACATTTGAGCAAGAAACCTGGTAAAGCTAAAGTAAAATTAATAGGATTGGGAAGAACCAAATACCTTGTCAGAGATGGATGAAAGCTTGTCTTCCAGGTTGATTTGTTATCTGAGGTGGCTGAAGCAACTCCATCCACAGGAGGTAAGGAGTGCCTGAAAATGCCACTGCTCCTTCAGTGCATTTTTTTCATCTAAGGAGATTTTCCCTGTCACGTTGCTGGTGTGAAATCCCATGGGATGCTTACTTCTAGTGTGAATTTTGTACCTGGTGTGATATTTGTTTCTGCTGAGCTTAGGCATTGGAAGGAACAGCGCTATGCATGTCCCTTCAGTGGTGGCAGCAGCACTCCCTGGTGATTGAATTGAATAAAACTGCCGTTTCACAGACATTTTTCCAGAAGAGCTAATGACCTGTAAAGACATAAAAGCTGTATGAGGCTCTTCCATGGTAGCTTATTTGAGCAGTACATTTTGACTTCCTGAATGGAGGTGGTTCTTCAGCAACATTTGTCTGTAGTATTCTGCTAACATGTTCTTGCATTTCGATTCCTCTGTGAAAAGCTGGATATTGCATAGAGATGTTACCATTTTTGTGGTAATAGCGGCTGCATTTTGTTTCTAAAATGGATGCACACCAATAATGGGTGAAATATTTTTTGTGCTTTTTCCTGCCCATGAGGAAGCTATATCTGACACAGTTATCATTCAGAGCAAGTGCTATAGCATCACAATGGATATTTCAGTGCCTTACACCTAAAGAGAGACATAGACAGAACTATTATTTTTTGCGCTACTCAAGTGGCTTGTTGATGTACCTCCCTGACAGAGTGAAAACATTCCTCTGAGGCTCCAGCTAAGCTGGAAAAATAGAAGAAATTGATGTCTCCTGGAGAGTGTATGAATATATTTAAAGATGGAAGAAAGATGAATTTACTTGTGAAGTCTAATCTATGTGTCCTTATCTCTTAAATCTCTTATCAGTGTATGTCTTAGTGAGCTAGAAACAGGCTATAAATATATAGTATATGTATTTAAATCTGGTAGGAAAAAAGCAAGGTATTTTTTCTTCTTAGCAGAGAGAGTATTTCATCTAGTTGTATTGCAGATTTGCACACTTCAGAAATTCCCAATTTATTGGGACTAAACATGCACACACAAAACCCATATTTTTTAGTAGTGTTGTATAGAAGTAGGCTAATGTGCAGTTGTCAAGCCTATGAATTATTTTTTAAATAAATGAGGCCAAGGATTTTTTAACAGGAGTTTCTAAAACACTTAATTTTAGCATGCCATCCTTAATTTAATGTAACATCACATGTAAAGGACTATAATACAAATATCAGTGTGTTATAGTAGTTTGCTATACCAGTATTATAATGAGACGACACAATGCTGCTTAGAAATGTCTGGATGCTTCAGTCATTGTAACCTTCTGCGGTCTTGCTTTTCCAGGAAATTTGTTAATCAATTTGCTTAAAATTAGCAATTTAGTCTTGTGTGTGTGTGTTGTGTGAAAAAAACATCACACTACAACTTCCTAGTCAGAGGTGTAAGGATTTTACCTGATCCAGATTCCTTCCCAAATTAGTAATTATGACACTAATGACTGTTGCATTTTGCGCATTTGGTTACGTACCCATTTGTTTTACTACAAGACGACAAGTCCAAACAGAACTCTTCTAGTATCATCTTGTCGATCTGGTTTGCAGTTTTCCTTTTCCTCAGATTTTTTTTTTAAATTATACTGGATAATTGACATTCCTGCCTTTTCATTCTTTGGTGTGAGGTTTAGTGAAAACAAAAAAGTAAAGTATTTGTATTACTTTTTTTATAATCTCTTCTGTTGTGTCACCTGTAATTAAACATAGGCGTGGGGATGAATCATTTGGAAACTAATTTCTTGTAAATTCCCACATAGATACTGCTCCAAAATCCAAGAGTTTTGACTACCAGCTATAAAAAGATTGCTCACCCCACCCCAATCTTGTCATTGTCAGGATTTAGCTCAACTTCTCAGAAGGGAACCCTCTTATTTCTTTCTACTTCAATAAATATCTTTGACCATCAACTTGCTGATATTCAACTACATGTGAATGAACAGTTTCTTTTGAAAAATAGATAAGAAAAGTAAAATAATGCTGTTGGCTTATGCTCACTTTAGGCTGATCCAAGGCACCATTAGAACATTTCTCGAGGTTCCGAAGAAAAATGTTGAAGATTTTAATTATTCATTTCCAGCTATTGGCATCTGAGTTAAAATTCTTATTATCTGTAAATTAAAATAATAACACTATAATGAACTTTTTCATAAAATATTACAATGAATAAGACTATAATAAAGACTATAATTAATACTACAATGAATTTTTTAAAGTATGTAAACTGGTTTCCTTACAATAGATATTATTTGCTTCCTGCCTTGCTTCCAATGAATAATCTACAATTGTTATTATTATACACAGGCTGGGAGAAGAAGGCATAGACAGCAGCTCTGCAGAGAAAGGCTTGGATTTTATCATGGATGAAAAGCTAGACATGATCACTCACAGCCCAGAAAGCCAACTACATCCTGGGCTGCATAAAAAGCAGTGTGGCCAGCAGGGCAAGGGAGATGATTCTCCCCCTCTACTCTGCCCCACCCGTCCCCCACACTGTGTCCAGCTTGTGTGTCCCCAGCACAAAAAAGACATGGACCTCTTAGAGTGGGTCCAGAGGAGGCCATGAAGATGATCAGAAGGCTGGAGCACGTCCTGTGAGGGCTGGCATGTTCTATGAAGACAGGCTAAGGGAGCTGGGCCTGTTCAGCCTGGAGAAGAGGAGGCTCTGGGAAGACTTTATAGCAACCTTACAGTGCTTGAAGGGGGCTTATAAAAAGCGGGGAGAGAGACTTTTTGCTCAGTCAGACAAGTCAAGGGGCAATGGCCCAAAATGGAAAGAGGGCAGGTTTAGGTTAGATGCTAGGAAGAAACTCTTTGCTGTGAGGGTGGTGAGGCTCTGGAATGGTTTGCCCAGAGATGTTGCAGATGCCTCATCTCTGGAAATGCTCAAAGCCAGATTGGATAGGGCACTGGGCAACCTAGTTCAGTGAGTGGCATCCCTGCCCATGGCAGGGAGTTTGGAACTAGATGATCTTTAAGGTCCCTTCCAAACAAAGACATTCTATGATTCTATGAACTTTGAGATTCGGCTCAACTGTACATGTTCTGAGGTGCCTTAAGTTGTACACTTCAGCTCGTACTTCAGACAGACTTCATTTAAGTGTTTTCTGTGCTTAAAACATTTCATTATGTAGTTTTTTGTTTAATGTCTTACAGCATGATATAATTTTGTGGATATCCTGTCCTCCTCTTTACAAGAACAAAGTTACCTTAATGTTTCGATGCATTTGATCTAAAACAGGTATTTACTATTAAGTGTTTAGGTGTAAAAACTAAGACGCTGACTTAAGTCTCTAAGAAGTGAGACTTCTTGGTGTTCCTGTTTACAGGGATAATTTATGAACTTCATTTCTGCAGTTGAAATTTAGAGTGTTTTTGGTGAAAGATACGCTTTTAAGTTGAAGGAGAGTTTTGTGTTCTGAATTACTTGCTGAATGAAGTAATTTATTTGCTGTGAGGAAAAAATATAAATGAGTGAATAAATATCTTGATTTATAATCACGTCTTCTTCTAAGGCCAGACTTGTTTGCTTTGCTAGGTTGTCCTAAAGCCTGTGGGTAATTTGATGTGCTTTAATCTGAGTACCAAAGTTACCCCAAATCATTCTTAAAATACATGCAAGTATACAGAGAGGGAGGCCCGTGAGTGTTTTGGCAGCAGCAGTGTGCTGGGGCACTTCGCTGCGGGCACAGCGTTCCGCGTGAAAAGCCGACGATCGTTCGCCTCCACTACGATGAAGGTACGGCGTGTCCGAAGAGGCGAAGAACAAAGCCGCTGAGCACCGGGTTTGCGCAGCGCAGAGTACGGGCTGCAAGACGAAGCGTGGCTGCCACTCTCCTGCCTGCTGACGTCACGTTACAGCAATTCGGTAGGAGGCAGTTCAGCGGGCAGTTGCTTGTGCTGCTGCCTATCCCTCTCCCAGCTGTACGCGGATGCAAGTGCGTGCGCTTCCCCTCAGTCTCCGAGTTTCAGAGAGCACCACGGTGGGATGGATGCAGCGGAGAAGGGAAGTGCAGAAGTGCACCAGTGAGCTCAATGTTGCTGAAGCGCCAAAGGCCAAGGTGCAGCCTGGCACTGCCTTGTACTTCTACTACAGCCGTTCTCCACGAGAGCAGCTGCTGGAGGTTGGCAAGGGAGCTGCGAGAGTGAAGGAAAGCACCGCATTCTGCCTCTCTTGCCGTCTGAATCGAAAGGGAAAGCTTCTCGGCAGCGTCTTGCACACAGAACCGTGTCAGGACAACAAGCTTGCCCGGAGCTCGCCCTCGACACCTGTGGGAACCTTGGTTTGCACTGCCTTCCAGGCGCAGTCCGCTTTCCTTCGCAACCTGCAAAAGCGCCATCAGATGGCAGTGTTTTCCGCCCGGCCCGTCTCAGCCGCAAGCACTGCTGCGCACACGACAACTCTCACAAGGCCCAAAGATGCCGAGAGGCGTCTCGCACAGAAGAGGGGGCCAGGACAAAACCACGTTCTTCATCATCCCTTCTCGCGGCCCAGCCTGTAGGGCCGTGCCCAAGGTCTCGGGCAATCGAAAGGCTCATCTGGCAAGTGCTTCTCCCTGGGCAAATTTCGCCGAGCGAGAGCTACACGCGCGCTGTGGATGCTGTGAAACCGCAAGGCTGTCCTTGGACCTCGAGCTGGGGAAAAACCGTGTGCAGCACACCGTGGCTTCGTGTGCTCTGTGCACGCTGGAAAGCGGCGAGGTTGAATGGCGTGGCCAGTTTTCTCGTCTTTCCAGACGACGTAAGGCAAAGAACTTTGACACGCAGCACCGGGCTTGTGTCTGCAGTGTACCAAATAGTGGAAGTCCAGCAAAAGCTCACTCATGAACTGAGTCACTCAATGTTCTTGCTGCTCCGAAAAGCAAGGGCGCAGCCGTAGCGCTCCATCCCCCAGCGTGCAGCTAAGTCCTCTCCGAATCCCTCGCCCTCGCAAGCTCCGGGCAGCTAGAGCTCGCCCAGGAACATGCTCCAAGGCCGAAGGTGTTCCCGAAGTAGCCCTTCTCCAAGCAGCCTCCAAAAAGTGCACATCACTCCGCGCCTCTGTACCTCTTTTCCAAGACAGACTCCTGCCTTTCCTTCACTCTCACAGCTCCCTTGCCAACACAGCTTTCCATCACTTTCTTAAAAGTGAGAATTAGGCCTACTAGCAGATGTGAGTGAGTACACAAGTAAAAAAACTAGTGACACACACCGCACTTCCCAAGGACACAGCAGATGTCTTTGTTAGAGACAAGGTTAGATGCCTTGTTTATTTTGCCTGAAGATAGTGCTTGAGTAAAGAAATTGTGACCCTCTTGATCATTGTCTATGAAGCACTTGTGAACACTCAAACTCTTAGCCACAGTGTTCACGCCCATCGTCAGTATATTTTCTAGATAAACAGTGCCTAAGCATCATATTGCTCGCTGCCTTTATCTTTAAATTCAGTCCTGAGGAAACCATAATTTCCCATCCCAAATGCCATTTTATTTTTCTTCTAGAGTTCATCTTCAACTGCCTCTGGAGAAGTGATTTAATTTCATATTAATACGAAACAAGTGGAGCAGTCTTGTTCAAGTGTCTCCCTGCAGGCAACCTCCAAAGTCTACCACTCCTAGTCTGTTGGACTCTGATGCCTTGGACTACAGGCAACTGCGTGCTATGACCATGTCAGAAGGAGCAAAGATCGTACACAAGCATGCAGGACACTTGTGCTTTCCTGCTCCACCAGATATGCAGTCTGACTCCAAGGTGAGGCTCGAAACAACTACTCCGTGATCAAAGCCAAATTTGGAGGATTTGTTTGTGGATGGGAATGAACTGCATATTAAAGAAACCCAAGACGTACCTGCTAAAAGCCGGCCTGATCTCTTAAGTTCACTTTACCTGAACTGTTATATTGAGATATCAAAGAAAAGGTTTTTAAACTGAAAGCCAAATTTATCAAATGAGAGCTGGAATACTCCAGGCAGTCTTTGTTTTCGCAAGAACGAATTCACTTCCTGCCAATTCAGTGTCTTAGACTTAGTTACCCTTAGTGCCAAAAAGTTAGTCTTTGGACGTTTCAAAGGCCTGGCTCGGACCTTCCTGCCAATTCAACAGATCGTTCCTTTCTCTGCGTGAATTGCATCTTCCAGATCCGTACTGTATCTCTGGACTTGTTGCACCCCATCACCTCTTTGGCCATCTGTCTCAGCAGCATACACAGGGGAAGGGATGCCTCTCCTCCTTTTACTACTAGTCTTGTCTAGTTTTCATAATGGATTTTAACAGTGTTGTGCACAAAATAAAAGTACCAAAATCAAAACCAAGTGCTTTTCATCACATTTCCTCCACCTTCTTTTGAGGAGTGCATTTCTAGCCAGGCTACCAGTTTACTACCAATTTCTGCCCTGCAATCACCCCACATTTTGGTAATTTAAATTGCTCCTGCAGACATTAAAAAATCTGAAGAATGTTCCATTACTGGGATTTCTAGTGTTATGCAGTGTAAGATGCAGTGTGTCAAAGGGAGCTAGAAACAAATATCTTAATAGATGTATTTAAAATAATTCAAAGTAGGAGAAGAGTACTCAAATGCAAAATTAAAACAGTGTATCCCAAGGTGTTCAACCACATAATTCAGCCCATACAATGTATTGAGTTAATCTTGGCTGTGATTAACATTTTGCAGACACTTGATCTGAGATAATGCTTATTGTGAACTGTCTTGAACATCTTTTTTATCTGCTAAAGAGAAAGGTCCCCTTCCTTTCATCTTCTCTCACTTATCTTTGCAATATGTGTGGGGCAATTCTTTCCCATTTCAAACTTGAGGTGACAGTAAGTGGTGAGATATCACCACTTAAGGCTTTTTCTTTATTTCCCCCAACAGTGTAAGTTGATTCTCAAGCAGCCCACATTTTGTATAACTTTTTAAAAAGTTTTTGCCTTTCTATAGCAAAGTGAGATGACAAGAACAAGCTCATCATGTTTCAGTTTGAATGAAGTCAAAGTGGAATCGAACAAACCATTACCAGGATGCAAATAATAGTATTTCTTGTAATATGGAAATAATAAAGCATAAATAAAAAGAACAAATATGTCTTAAGTGTTCATTAGCAGCCAGTGTAAACAGGACTTTTTTTTGTTTAAAATCTTTTTTTTGGTTTGGATTTTTTTTGTTTGTTTTTAATAATTAGGCACATACCCAGTGAGAATCTTCTGTCTGAACATCTGTCTAACAACTCTTAAACTTTAAGAACTTGTTGATTTTTGGACTGCGTTTTCATTTTAACTCCGTTTGAAGTAGAAGCTATGTACTATACAATAAGGAATTGCCTGAAACAAATCAAATTTTTGGGACTGACTTGTCTCAAAAGGATTCTTGAATGAAGATTGATAATGGATGAACTCAAGAGGATTCTTGAACGAAGATGATGCCAAGGCATTGTTAGTACTTGAAATACATTAACTCAATCTATTGAATGAAAATGTTAATTATTTATAATTTATATGAGGAGGAAAAGAAATACAAACAGAATAAACTTAAATATGGACTCTCTAATTGCTGTACAAACTCATTCATCCATTACACTTTAGTGCTGCATTGTCACTAGCCTTGAATAGGAACTTTTCAATTAAACTGGAACATTATGTGGGAAATTAATTCTGTTTCAGCTAATGGGTGTCTTCTCAGCCTCAGGGTGATTTTCCTAACTCAAAGGGAAAGTGAGGCTTGTCCCAGAATTGACAGTGCTCTTGCAATCATTTCCTGCAGATGTGGAAAAACTAGCTTGAAGCTCAGGATTTGGACACTGCAATCCCAGCCTTATATGAATGTCATATTTACTTTATCAGTCACTGTTTCAGAGCACAGTGCTTGTGTGAGATCACATCCAGTGCTGCATTCTGTCTGACAATGGGAGACACCTAGAGAAATATTGAAACAGGCATATGCTGATGGTACAATACAATCTCAGGTCCAGTGATTTCCTGAGATGAATGTTGTTTATTTGTTATTTGTAGCTTCTGAAGATGTTTCTCCATAGAGAACTTGTCTGATCTTTTTTGAGCTCACATAAACATTAACATCTATCTTGTTCTTTAGCAAGAGTCCGTGAGTCTATTAGCCATGGCATGAAGAAGTACTCTGTATGTGTGTGTAAACATCTCGATTTCATTTGTTCTTTTATTTGTTATCTTTGCCTTTTGTTAAAAAAATTGAAAATATGTTAAGTTTCACTGTTGGAAAGGGACAGATTCAAAATGCTGTTTTTCTGCCCACAGAAATGGCTTCCTGCCAAACACTGATGAACATTATATTACAGACTGATGAAAATAATGGAGGCAGAAGAAGTCCACTTCATACAATTGCTCCAAGGGTAATCCCCATGAATGTTCTGAGTTTAGAAAGACTAGCAAAAATGTGCAGTTTGGGATTCTGTTTATAACAAATGTTTGAGCAACATAGCCCATAGATGGTGTAGGCTGTATAGTGATGTAGTGTTGTAGTACAGTGTATTGTAACATTATCTTAATACAACTGTAGGATGTCTGTTACTCAAAACATCCACTGATTGTTAGTTTTCAAAACATATGGTTGAAGACAGGCACATTGATCAGCTAGTGCTTTTGTACACTTGAAATACTGCTATTTCAATAGCTGAAGCTAATGCCAAAGCCTGTTCCCAAATGAAGGAACAAAACAAACTTTCTGGATCCTTCTGTTACAGCCTAAAAGACATGCTCAGCACATAAGGAGCTGTAATGCTGCAGCAAAACACTGGTTAGGGTCTTAAAGACAGCAACAGTAAAAATGGTCATAATACTAGCTGGTTTTTCTTTATTAGTAAGGCAAATGGTATTGGGACTCCTTAATCATCCAAATTAAACTGGACTCTACAAAGAATCTATGTGGAAAGAATAGGGTTAGGGTTAGGGTTAGGGTTAGGGTTAGGGTTAGGGTTAGGGTTAGGGTTAGGGTTAGGGTTAGGGTTAGGGCTAGGGCTAGGGTTAGAGCTGGAGGTAGCATCGGTTAAGGGTTAGGCTTTGGTTTAGGGATATGGGAAAGAATTTTTCCTGTCATGCGGATGATGATATTGGGAAATGTATATTCAACCCCATAGATTTTGTGTAGTGAAGAAGGTATTTCAATGCATTTTCTTCCTCAACTTCAATATTTGGGAGTTTTTTTTAATTTTTGGGAATGTCTTTTCCTTTGAATCACGGGGTAATTCACATACTTAAAATATTTTCAAGATAGTTTTTTTTTTCTCTGTGTGGCAAATAAATATTTTGCTTGAAATATCAGTGAAATCAGAGGCGGTGATTGAACAGGTTTGTGGCTGAAATATTCTAGCACTGTCCAGTTATGGTAAGAAATGTGTAATCTTTTAACTAGCTTTACTCATAACAAAGCCAAATAGTAGTAATGGAGAGTAAAGGTTCACTTGCAACGTAACACGTCTGATTTTTACTGAGCATGATTTATCAAAGAGAGTTGTATGTAACACTACACAGGCAGCATTTGTACTACAGAAGTACCTGTGATCAAGAAAAAAGTGAGAAATATTAGCTATGGGCTAAAAAGAAGAAAAAATTCTCTGGTAGCCCCCATGTTTCTTAATAGGGGAGAAAGTCATGTTCGTATTTTAATACAATACATAAAAACAGGATTTTGTCTTTTTCAGACTTATGCATGGAAAACAAGGAAAAACAACCTCCACCCTAAGCCTGAATTCTCACATTCAGACTTCCATTCATGGAACTCTACTTCCAGATAGATGAAAGAGACAGCTGTAAATTTCAGAGGCCACTAATAAATCAAATTCTAATCCATGAGAGTTGGAAAAATTAACTAAGCTCTCCAGTGCCCAGTATTTCTACTTGTGCTCATTTGCAGTGAGCACATGAAGTGGATGAAGAGAGAGTGTTTTAATAAAGAAAGAAAGCAAAAGAACAATGGAAAAGTATGTATGCTGAAAGACAGTAATCGATTTCAAAATTGTTAGCAACTGCTCCACTGCGGTTAGAAGTCTTTTTTTCATGTTTTTTCTTCTTGCTGTTTTGGGCTGGGTATTTTTGCCTTTTGCAATAAGGTAAGAGCTAGGCTAGTCAGTTGTTTCAACATCTTTGTGTGGACTCACTCAAACTTTGTGATTAAGAGACATAAGGACTTGATCTCCTTCAGACTACGGGCACAAGGCCTCATGCAGACAGCATGCCTTCATACACTGAGGCTTCATTTATGTGTCCTCTGCATGGGCTGCCCCCCTGCACTGATTTGGAGTTCCTGCACCGTGGCACTTATGTTTTGGATTCTGTTAAATCAGGATTAGAAGACCTGGAACCTGAAGGTTCACAGGTGTCTGCCCCTTCTCTTTTTAGAGCTACCTCAAGCTGGCTTCCCAGCATTTACTGCAGCTGAGCTGGTTTATGAGCAGGACCCAGAACTTCTCTCTTTCCTTCCACAGTCCAGCCCTAAAGTGATACTGGCTCATTGTTACCATGAGCTCAGTGTGTGGAAAAACACCCACAATTCATTGGTGTTGAGGTTTAGGAATGGTATTCTCCAATTTAATGCTGCCACTAAAACCACATGGTGCTTGGTCCCCCTCCCGCCTGTGGCTGCTGGAGAGAATTGGAGGCACAAAAGGCAAAGATCACAAATTGAGATGAGAACAATTTACTGGAAGCAGGAATGGAATAAGAAAGCGAACAGAAACAGCAGCAACACTAATGACAGAAGGTACAAGAAAGGAATGATTCGTGTGGGACCCCCCCCCCCCCNCCACTCAACAATAGACAATACTGGATGTCTCCTTCTTTCACTGTGGGACTGTGACCAAAACCCCTTATCCCTGTAAGGGACACCTTCTCCCCAGAAGGGACCCCTTCTCCTGCTCTTGATATGACATGAGGTGGTATAGAATAATGTCCTAACCATGCCCCCTCCTGCCAACTGCAAAAAATAACCCTGTCCTGGCTGGAAACATGACAAAAGGCTTTCTTCTTGAGCAGATGTGAAGTGGCCAGCTGGTGATGCTAAATAAAGGGAACATCTCAAGCACTGCTGATTGCTAAAAGGATGGTAATTGCAGTGTGAGCAGAGAACTGCCAGATGAAATCCAGAGAGACGGCAGGTAGTGATGGTGAAGCAGACAGACTTACAAGAACCAAGGACAGAACAAAATCTTTTGCTAGTACAAATGTTCTGACTGTTCCGCTTGAACTTCTCGTTTATTTTTTAGATGGCAAACACACTACATAATGTCATTCTTTTCTCTTGATAGCCAATTATTACTGTGAGCAGTTTTTGCCAAGCCTGTTAAACAATTAGATAATACTTGATAAGCCTGCTTAGAAGTCTCAGAGATCTGTAGAACTGCCATGTTTCTTTGAATCTCTTAGGTATACAATTGTCCTTCCGTGATGGAGTGTCCCAGCACTAGTTTGCAACTTCATGGTATTTTTGACATCATTGATCAGTTCTGGTGCGTATGCGCCGTGACTCCAGAAAAGCACCAAATCTACACACTGCAGTATCTGAGGCATCTTACTGCTGGGAGGACAGAGTACACCTGTGATATGATTGTCCTGATAATCTCGTCTGATCTATGCAGCTGGAGGAGCATTTATAAGTGCTCCAAAATCTCTAAGCCTCTCTGATAAACTTGCCTTGTAGCTGAACTCTCCTATATTGTATCATGCAGTGGGGATGATGAGGAATCATTAATTAATCCCATCATAAGAAATTTTTTATGCTCTCATCTGGCACTGTTTCACAGCTTGCTAGGGTAGTTTCCCAGAGGTAAAATGTCTTTTGCTCACATTTATGAGTAAATGATTATTGCTGACTTTTGACCCCTGTCCCAAGAAGTGGCAAAACACTTCAGAGATTTTCTTGGTGAATTCAGCAATGGGAGAGAAAGAAAGGTTCCTTTCCTAGGTCAGTGGTAAAGACAGTTTCTGAGATAAATGAGTGTTCAATTGCAAAACGCTGGAGCTTTGCAGCTCTTTCTGGAAGCTAATGGATCATGTACTTTCAAGTGTAACTTAATGTTCTTTTTGAGAACTAAGTGCCCTTGTTTTACAGTGTTATTCCAAACTTAGTGTCATTCACTGTTGTTAATTTTCTGAGGTGTTGTAACAGATTTGCTGGAAAATGTTAGTTTTCAGGACTAAAGCAGGCTTCCATTAATTTAAAATTGCACAGTCCATTTTTCATATCTGTACTTCAAATTATGGAAATATCTGCCTTAGATTATTTTTAAACTATTTAATATAAATTTTTCCCAAGCCTTGAACACAGAAAATTTGTCTGTTCTTCATTAGTGAATTGTGGAATTCTGGTAGCCAAGGGGCAGAAATAGCTTTAACGGCACAGAACACAATGAAACTCGGGGAATAAAAGAAACTGCTACCCTTTGTTTGGGGTAACTAGGAGGAACTGTTGTAAATGTTTTTAAAA
>VZRR01008599.1:0-27280 GCA_013398015.1 Oreocharis arfaki
CTGCAACCCAGGACACCTTCCCAGAAAGATTACTATATTTTGTGGATCCATAAGACCAAATATCCCCATTTGGTAATTGCCAAATTTTTCCTTTGAGGCTGTCATATCTTAAAATGTTTTTTTCATGTTCAATTGTGACTGTATGTGGAGTCATTCGCTTTTCCCTAGGACCATAAATGGACTTTGCCAGTGTAAAAGATAATACTTTTTCTATTAAAGCCAGTTAATTTTTGTTTTGTTTTGTTTTGTTTTAAACACAAGTTTAGTTTTTCGACTTCTTTACAGGTAATCAAATAGATTTTGAGCTCTAATGTCAATTAAGAATTTTAAAGGTTGTCTCTTTGCTTCTACAGCCAAATAAACACAGGGGCCATCCTTATCAGAAAATCATTGATATGCAGGAATATACCAGGTGAGGCCCAAAGGTCACCCAGCACTTAAGGTTTGGGGATTTTTTTCCTGCTGTGTTGCAAAGGAATTGGCAGCAGGTTTTTTTCCTTGTAAAAGGTTTGGGTTTGAATCTGGCACTTTTTCGCCCACGCTCCACACAGTCTGGATTAACTGCTATTACTTTGGTTGCTTGCTTCCTGAAAGCACTTCTGGGTATTCCTAAAGCCAAACCAGTTCTCCATAAATAATTTCTCTCAGGTCTGTTATGTTTAACAGTTCTCACCTGTTTTTTAGGGGGTTTCTGCATTTCCGTACTTGGGTTTCTTTTGTGATGTTTCCAGCCCGTCTCTCTCAAGTGGTTTACTATATCATGTAGGAGTTCTGCCCATGTAGGAATAGGTCTCTCTGGGGCTTGTGCATCTTGTAAAGCTTCATTATACATTACTTCTCTTTTCGTTTTGTTTTGTCTCCCCACCAAATAATTTTTTAGCATAGTTGGAGCTCCCCTCAATAGAGGTCTTAGCGTATTAGGATCTACCTCTGCAGAAACTGGATTATCTCCATCTGCACGTCTGTGCATTGCCTGCAGAAAGGCAACTTTTGTAGCAGAAGTGGAGATGTCATTAACTGAATGCATAGGGTTTGAGGCTGGTTCTCTTCTTTCCATAATATTACAGTCTTTTTCTGGACTTTCCCAAATATCACCATCCGTATCTTCGGGTGATATTATCAATTTTATTATCAATAAAATCCATTGAATTGGGTTTTTTTTAATGATGTCAATTCTAATTTTTCTTCCAAGGTTTTTGTCTTTCCCTTTGATTCTCTTAACTGTTGTTTCAATTTGTTGTTTTGCTTGTAGAGACAATTCTACATTTTTTACCTATATTTAATTTCTCAGATTATAATTTTCTTTTATCATCTGTTCCCTCCATTGACAAGCAGATTTTAAATATAGTGCTAAATAATACCTTTTCCTTTTTTATCTTTCAGCAATCCTCTTTTTTCATTTATTTTCTCTCGTATTATTTCTCACTCAAACCAGTTATCTACTGGCCGAGGATCGTCAGTTTCAATACGAACACGGTTCTTCTGTAGGCAATCTTCTAAGCCTTTTGTCTGTTTCCTAAAATCGTTTGCCATCATGCCTTCAACTACACAAAAAATGTCACGGGATGAGTGGGAGTTTCAGACAAGCCCCGCCTTAGCCTTTGATTTTGGCAACAGTTTACATTTTAGAAATCACCCTGGCCCTCAAGTTCTAAGGATGGCAGGTCAGGTGTACCTATAAAATTAAATATTTATTAAACAGACAGGAAATAACAGATGAGAGATCTTAATCAGAGTTGCTACACAGTATAAAACTAAAAAGGACTACTAGTAGATCACAGCATAACATACGACAGGTGCACAATATCAAGGTACCTATATTAAAGCTAGCAAAATTAATCATATTGATTAGAAATCAAATGTGACTTACCACTAAAATGATGTTAAAGTGCATGGTTTCCTTTCGCTTAACCTCTGTGGGAGTAACCACCAAACTGGCATCCCTACTCACAGGAGGAACTCCACACATTTGCAGGGAAATGTACAGAAAATTTCTGCTTTGTAGAAGTTTGGCGTAGCCTTTCCCAGCCCTCTCTTGTCTTGCCTTATTCCTCCACTGCCTCGGTGTCCTGCCTAGCCTTGCCTTCTCCGTCATTTCCTTCCCTTCCATTGCCCATTTCTTCCTTGGATACCTATCCCTCATCAAGGCTTTACTACTACTTTCTTGCCTGGCCTCGCCTTGCCTTGCCTGCCATGTCTTGGACTTGCCTTGTCTGCCCTAACCTACCATTGCCTTATCAACCGAATTCCTACTTCGCCTTTCCCTTCCTTCACCTCCCATGCTTAAATGATATTGCATACCCATCCCTCGCTTTGACTTTTCCTTCCCTTTTTTTTCTGGCCTTGCCTTGCTTTGCCTGCATTTCCTTTGACTTGCCTTTCTTGCATACAACTCCCTTGCCTTGCCCACCTTTGCCTTGCCTTGCCTTGTAGTGTCTGCAACTCCTTTGCCTTGCCCTGCTGTGTACTGCCTACCACTCCAGTGCTTTGTGTGGCAAATACACCCTTTGCCTTGCTCTGCCCTGCCTATCTGTGTCTTGCTTTGCATTGTGTTGCATACCCATGCCCTCCCTTGCCTTGCCTTTCCTACCCCAACCTTGCATTGCCTTAATTACACCCCCATGTCTTTCCCTTGCCCTTCCTACCACTCCATTGCCTTGTAAGGTCTTAATTACTCATCCCCCACCTTGATGTCCCTTTTCCTATGGCCTGGCCTTGCCTTGCCTAGCCTACTTGCTCCTTCTAGCACTCTCATTGCTTCCCAATCTCTCACTTGCCTGGCCTTTCAAACCCACCCCTTGACTTGCTAGCTCTGCCTACCCCTCTCTTCTCTTGCGCTTCATACAGATCCCCTGCCTTGACCTGCCTGCTCCTTTCTTCCCAGGTCTTGCCACACCTTGCCTTCCTCCACTTTGATTTGCCTTGCCTTTCCTACCCCCTTGCCTTGCTTTGCCTTTTCTTACTGACCTTCTGTCTTCTTGCTTTGCCTTACCTACCCATCCCTTTCACTGCATTTCCTTGTATACCCATTCCCTGCCTTGATTTGTTTGCCCCTTTCTTGCCTGGCCTTTCCTTGCCTTGTCCTCCCTGTCCCTTGCCTGGCCTAGCCATGACTTCCGTTGTGGGTTTAGGCTCTCAGTGAATTACTTCCCATTGTCATTGGGGAGGTGCTGGGATGGGGAGGGGGTGGTTTCTGGATGAATAGCCAGCACCCAAGACACAAAAGGGTTGTTGATGGTCCCTGGCATACCAGCAGTGCTGTTTTGAGGGTTGGAGAGTTTCGGCTGGGGGGTGGGCTCTTCCACTCTGGGACCTGGACTGTCATGTGGTGTGCCACAAGGAGCTGGGCAGTCTTCCCTGGATCTCTTTCTGCACAGTAACTTGGCACTACGATTGAGTTCTGCCTGCCTTCTATGCCTGTGCCCACTGCTGTTGAAAGGTTTCCAGCCGTTACCACTGTCTCCTCTGCTGCTGGCACCAAGACCTGCTGCCACCCATGTGAGTTTGCAGGAATCTCTTGAAAGGGGAAGCAGTGCTTTTTCCCAACCTGCCTGCTCATTCTAGCATCAGCCTGTGCCACCTGGGAAGTTCCAAGCTTGTATCTGTTGGAGGTTAGGATTTTTCCTTTTTTTTTCTTTCTCTTAGGGAATTTTGTCCCATTTTGTTGCTAAGAAACAACAACCACCAATACTTACAAGAGACAAAAGACGTAACCACTGAGAAAGGGGAGGAGTGCAGCTGGCTTTACTATTGTAGCTGAGGGGTTTCTCTTGGAGGGGCAGAGATACTGTGAGACGTGGGCTCGGGGAAGGGGCTGGGTGCAGCTCCTAGCTCTCTTGCAGTCAGCTTGGGAGGAGGACAGTCGAGCTGCTGCTTGGGGGGGGCAATTCACTGCCACCACCAGAGCTCAGCCCTGCCCTGTTTTTCTCCTGCCATGGGCGAGCCTTTGCTCGTGCACAAAGTCATTGTGAGAGCGGCCACTGAACTGGGACCTTACTGTGAGAAACAAAGCCCACTCCTCTTTTTGGGGTTTTAAAAATTTAATAAGGGACAATACGGGATAAAGTTCACTTGAAGCAAAAACGACAGCACTGGGTGCGTGGCTCATAGCCAGAGGCACATACACAAACTTTCCATTTATATACTTTAACATTACACATAATTAATAAACCACAATGCATATGCATAATTTTTCTAAGAACTAATTTACATTTTCTTAGAAGGGATTAACATAGTTCCTCCCCCAATTTGCCTTTTTAGAGCATGCGTAATGTGATAGTGAGGGCCTTCAGGGGTCTTCTTCAATGAAGGCTCAAGGTCTTCCTTGCATCTGAACTTTTCAACTTTGTCTTCAGAGCATGTGCAGTCATGGCGCTCCTTGGTCTTTCTGGACATAACTGGTTTAAATTCTCCATTGTGTGGCTAACTGACTTTACATTTGCCAATTTCTTATTAGTACCTCCTGCTGCTTCCCAATATAGCTATACTTGTCTATTTTTGAGATTATTCACCTGGCGACTTTCCATTTATTTAAGCGTTAAGCAATTAGTAAACCATATACGAGCTATTAAATTGGACAGAAAGTTATGATTCAGATTTCATAGGTATAGAAAGTTATGATGCAGGTTATATTGCTATCTTGTAACTCAAGCTATATAAGCATCTTGTAACTTTGACCCCAGTTATAATGTTAACTAGTTAATATCTGCACAGCAAAGTTATTCTTAACATATTTCCACTTAACATTTCCTAACATATCCTGATACATAATATTTCTTACATTTTACTACCTGCAATAGCCAATGCTATAATAGCTTATCACATTACTAACACCCTACCTTACTAAAAAAAGACTTTGCACCATCTGCTGGAGTGCCTCAGGGGAAACCCCGGGACCCTGAGCCCACTCCCCCTCCAAGGGAGCCTCTCTCTCTCAGCCGTTGTCCAGGAGCTGGGCTGCTGCTGCCCAGCCCCTGCCATTTCTCTGCCACTGCTCCGGGTTTTTTGCTTCACTGTATCCCCACACCCCCTGCCTGCCGGGATGCCCTGCGGTTCCAGCTACAGCTGTGGAGTTTCTGATACATCTCATTTACCACTCCGGGATTTTGCTCGTCCCTGCCATTCCAGCTTGCTGCTTCCGAGGTCCCTGCTACAGCTCCTTCTGCTATCCAGAGGGGCACCGGATCAGCTGCCCCTGCGGGTTGGTAAAGGAAACCCCTTTTCCGTCCCTTCCTGCCGGCTGCGGCCGCCGTTGTGCACGTGCAGGCNTATCTTTGCCTGAAAACTCCTAAATTTCAAAGTTATAATAATTCGAAGGGAAAGGGGGTCATATTATCCATTCCAAGGGAAGTTCCCACCTCCCCTGGCAGACACCTGCCTTTCAAACCAAGTCAGCATCCCAGAGCCCCCTGCTGGCCGTTAGTGCATCATATCAGGGGCACTAGATCAGCTCTACACCAACTGAGCCTTGCTGCTTGCCTTGTCCAAAATAAGTCTACTGCTGGAATTTCAGGCGGCCACCTCTGAGAAGCCGCAACCACATGCCAAATGGAATCTTTCAGGAGGCCATTTTCAAAAGATGGATACCAACACCTTCACTGTGCAAATTGAGGGAGTGCTTCCACACCAAATATGCCAGGACAGAAAGTTGCTGTTGCCTTTGACCTCCACTAGGCAGCTTCTTCTCTGCACCTCCAACACTGAGGCTACAGGCATTCTTCCCCATGAAAAATCATTATCATCCTCTTTCAGGAACTTTCCAAATGAAATTTGGATACCACCTCCAGTATCAAATAAGTCCAAAACTTGCTCCTACACAAAATGTGCCAAGACAGAAATGTCTTGCTGGAGTTTACCTCCCCGGGGTACCTTAGAATCTAATCTACCAACACTGGGACTACATCCTTTGCTTCCCAAGGAAAGGCACTCTGAGTCACTTGGTCTTGCCTTGACTTCAGTCTCATTGTCTAGCTTTGCCTAGCCTACCCTTGTTTTGCCTTTCCTTGACTACATCTCCCTTGCCTTGTCCTGCCTACGACTTCCTTGCTTTGCTTTGCCTTGCCTACCACTTCCTTGCTTTGCTAATCCTTGCTTTCCATGCAGGCAAGGCAATCAAAGTGTAAGCAATTCAACACAAGTCAAGGGAGAGGTAGGGAAGGCAAGGCAAGAGCTGTGATGGGAAAGCAAAGCAAGGCAATGGAGTGGTAGGCGAGAGAAGGCACAGTGGTAGGCAAGGCACAGGACGGTAAATCCAGTGGTGGGTAAGCCAGGCAGAGACAGGGAGGGGCTAGACAAGGCAAGGCCAGGCAAGGAATTAAGACAGGGAATGGGTATACAAAACAATGCAAGGTAAGGGACAGGTAATCAAGGCAAGGCAAGAGGACAGAAGGCAAGGCAAGGGAAGGGGTGGGAAAGGCATGGCAAACCAAAGGAGAGGAAGGCAAGACATGACAAAGCCTGGGAAGAAAGGAGTAGGCAGGTCAAGGCAGGGGATAGGTATGAAAGGCAATGCAGGGGAAGGGAGACATAGCAGGGCTAGGCAAGTCAAGGGATGGGTTTGCAAGGCAAGTGAGAGACACGAAAGGCAGTAAGAGTCATAGGAGGTGCAGGCAAAGTTAGGCAAGATCAGGAAAAAAGGGGAAGAGAAGTCAAGGTGGGGGATGTTTGAGCAAGGCAACACAAGGTAATGAAGTGGTAGGAAAGGCAAGGGAAAGACACAGAGGGGTTGTTAAGACAATGCAAGGTTTGGATAAGAAAGGAGGAGTAGGCCTGGCAAGGTGAGGCCTGGAAAAGAGGGGAAATAACGTCAAGGTGGAGGATCCCTGAGCAAGGCAATGCAAGGCAATAGAGTAGTAAGAAGAGTAAAGGAAGAACACAAAGGGGGTGGTAAGGCAATGCAAAGTTTGATAAGGAAAGGTGAGGCAAGGCAAGGGAGGTGATGGGCATAGAAGGCGAAGTAAGGCAAGGAAGGGGTAAAAAGGACAAGGTAAGCAAAAGTAAATACCTTGCATCACCCTGCATGCTCCTCTCTCACCTTGACATACCTATCCTTTTTTTCCCTACCCTTGATTTGCCTTGCTTGCCCCTCCTTAGTCTTGCCTATCCTTGTTTAGATCAACCTTACATTGCCTTGCTCACCAAACAAAGGTTGCAAACCAAGCCCTCTGTATCATTTCCTTGGCCTTCCTACCACTCCATTCCCTTGCATTGCCTTGCTAACACATCCTCAGCCTTGACTGCCCTATCCTTTTTTCCCAGCCTTGCCCTGTCCTGCCTGCTCTTTCTATTGACTCTCATTTGCCTTGCTTTCCTGTGTAGCAGGACATCTGCCTCCACCATAGGAGAGCTTATCTGTTGTTTGTTAGCTGGTGCAATAACTCAGATCATCTTGCTCTCATATGAACCTTTGTGAAATAACTCAATCAGGACAGTTTGCCTTATAGTGAGCTGTTTTGGTGCCATGGTGTCACTGTGCAACACAGCCGGTGAGGAAAAATGAGAGTCCAAGACGGAGGCAAAATTGAGAGAAAGTGAATTATTTATTTAATTACAGGCAGGATTTATATAATCCTCACATTAGTATATGGCAAAAGATCATTGGTCTCTGGTCCAACCACCTCTCCAAGTGATTGGATGGATCTCATGAAACCTATTTTCAAAATATTTCTGCTTAGATTCATAACAACCTTACATGCAAACAACAGGTGCAAGACGTTTAGAAAACTGTCTTGCTGGTTCGCGTGAGAACCAACAGCTTTCTCACAGAACACTTGCAAAATGCTGGATTTTTCCCTTCCAGCAGCTTTTCAGCATCCACACCGTGGAATTGATGCTTGCACCTGACAGTAAACATCTTGCTGTGGAAGCAGATGTGGAACGATAAGCTGGAATTTCTGACAGACTCTTCACTTTAAAAACTATAAAAGCTACGCCAAAGTTTCACAAAGCAGAAATCTTTTGCACGTTCCCTGGAAATGTGTGGGGGTCTCTACCCAAAGTTCAACTCAAAGCTTGGTCTGGGTTACTCTCTTGAGGGCTGAGTGAAAGGGATCTGTGTACACTATCATCAATTCAGTAGTTACATTGACTCCTAATCTATACTATTTATTTTCTAGCTTTAATATAGGCACCTTAATGTCCTGCACTGTTTAATGTAATCTTCTAGTAGTTCATTTGGTTTATGCTGTGCCACAGGTAACTCTAAGGCCTCTTGTCTGTTATCTCCTGTGTGTTCAATAGGTAACTCATTTTATAACAGACCTGATCTGCCATTCTTAAGAACTTGAGAGCCAGAGCGATTTAGGTCAAAATCTGAGCCTGAGGCAGGGCATGTCTAAAGCTCTCACTCAATCCATAACATGCTACTTGCTTCGATTTGCAAACCCACCCCTTGCCTTGATTTGCCCTGCCTAAGCCTCTCTTGTCTTGCATTGCCTTTCACATCCATCCTCCACCTTGACCTACCTAGCACTTTCTTCCCTGGCCTTGCCTTGCCTTACCTGCCTCTTCTTTGATTTGCCTTGCATTTCCTACCCTCCACCCTTGCCTTGTCTTAACGACCCCTTCTTTTCCTTCCTGGTCCTTTCTTCAACTCCATTGCTTTTTTTTTACCAGATGATAAATTGCCTACACCTGGTGAGCTAGCTAACACAATGCTTGTTCTCCCAAACTGGCCTATGGAAACCGCATGACGCCCATTGTGTAAGAACGAGAACTATAAGTTCACCAGCCTCAGGGTCCTGCCAACTCAGCCAGGTCAACTGGAACACTGGGGTCTACAACCACCAGAGACCACCAGAGAGACCTCCAGGACAGAAGAACACATATGTAAAGGGGAGAGGCAATATGTTACTGATTTTGGGGAAATGGTTATCATATGTATGTTTAGTCTGGGACAATCAATGAATGTGTATGCAAAATACAGTACATAATCAGAAACTTACCTGTACTTGGCATGCACAGCTTTGGGAGGAGCTATCCCCCTGTGCATCTGGCCAAATAAAGAATGCCTGCTCCTTAATGCTGCATTGATGTTAAGGAGTTTTTAATTTTACCAAATTTTTGGTAACACTTTCATTGCCTTGCTCACTGTCTTAGGTTACAATGTANGGAACACTGGGGTCTACAACCACCAGAGACCACCAGAGAGACCCCCAGGACAGAAGAACACATATGTAAAGGGGAGAGGAAATATGTTACTGATTTTGGGGAAATGGTTATCATATGTATGTTTAGTCTGGGACAATCAATGAATGTGTATGCAAAATACAGTACATAATCAGAAACTTACCTGTACTTGGCATGCACAGCTTTGGGAGGAGCTATCCCCCTGTGCATCTGGCCAAATAAAGAATGCCTGCTCCTTAATGCTGCATTGATGTTAAGGAGTTTTTAATTTTACCAAATTTTTGGTAACACTTTCATTGCCTTGCTCACTGTCTTAGGTTACAATGTAAGATGTAACCAAAAGTATGTATTCTATCACCATCTGTGAAAACCAGGTGGGGCAGTGTTCTTTACCTCTTCTGTGATACATCCCTGATAATTCCTTCTGGGGAGATATCTTCTGTTAATAGGCCATCTAGCCTCACTGCATGACTCATAAAATTACATCATCCCATTGTGAGATGCCCTGCCCAGGGGGAGGAACCAAGCATTCCTACCTGGATATAATCTGAGGTTTGGAACACCACAGGCAGCCCTTACCTACTTGATTCCCAGAGGACAGGAGCTACATAACCAACACTGGACCTTCAGAGGAAGACCAGACCCTTCTACAGGATCAGCGCTGTACTAGTTTGAAAACAAACCAGTGAGAGACTCCAATGTCAGAAAAAACAATTTAATAAGAAAAATAAAATAAAATAAAATAAAATAAAATAAAATAAAATAAAATAAAATAAATGTAATAGTACAAGTAAACCACTGACAGAGTCAGAATACAACCTGACACCCTATTGGTCAGGGTGTTGGTAGCAGTCTGAATGAAGTGATGGTTCTGTTGAAACAGTGATCCTGTGGGAAAGAATCTGGTCTTCACCTGAAGGTCCGGTGATGTAGCTTCTTGTCCTCCGGGAGTCCAGCAGAAAAGGCTGTCTGTGCTGTCCCAAACCTCTGATTACATACGGGTGGGAATGCTCAGTTCCTCCTCCTGGGCGGAGCATCTCACAATGGGATGGTGAGTCATGAGGCAAGGCATTGATGGGCCCATTAACAGGAGATAGTCCAGAGGAAGTTATCTATGAGTCATGTGCCGGGTCCTTGATTGCCCATTAAACAGAGATAGCTCCCGGAGGTAGTTATCAAGGATGAGTCAAGGTGAACATTGCCCCACCTGCTTTATCAGTTTTTGAAGACGATAATAGAATACATGCTTTTGGTTACATGGTAACCTATGACAACCACTTGAACAGAATCGTATCTATCACTTCAAAGAGGACTGCAGCCACCACCTAATCGGACTGCTACCACCACCCTGCCCGACAGGGTGTCAGGCTGTATCCTGACTCTGTCAGTTTAAGCCAGTGTATCTGCATTATTGCCTTGTTGTATATACTAATAAAGAACTGTTTATCCCTATTTCTCATATCTTTGCCTGAAAGCTCCTTAATTTCAAAATTATAGTAATTCGGAGGGAAGGGGGTTACATTTTCCATTCCAAGGGAGGTTCCTGCCTTCCTTAGCAGACACCTGTCTTTCAAACCAAGACACTCACCCATCCCCTACCTTGACTTTCTGTCATGGTTTGACGCTGGCCAGATGCCAGGCACCCATGAAAGCTGCTCACTCACCTTCCCCTGCTACATCTGGGGAAGAAAATTTAAGGAAGAGTTCATGAGTTGAGATAAAGACAGCGAGAAAACACTCCAAGGGCAAAACAGGCTCAACTTAGACATATAAAGTGAATTTATTGCTTACAAGATCAGAGCAGGAAAATGAGATGTAAAATAAGCCCTTAAAAGCACCTTTTCCCCCCCAACCCCTTCCTCCTTCCCACTGACAGCATAGGAAGACAGAGAGTGGGGGTTTTGGTCAGTTTATCACCTATGATTTCTCAGTGCTCAGGAAGAGAAGTCATTCCTCTGCTGCATCATGGGGTCCCTCCCACGGGAGACAGTTCTCAGGAAACTTTAACATGGCTCCATCTCATGGACAACAGTCCTCCCCAAACTGCCGTAGCATGGGTCACTCATCCACAGGGTGCAATCCCTCAAGGACAGGCTATTCCAGTGATTTACCAAAATAAGGGTATTAATCTAATATCGATACCCAACTGAGAAGGACAAAGACTCTCTAACAGGGTTAGAAAGCGCATGTTTATTTCGGCGCCCGGCAGCTGCGCAAGATAATACACAGACCCAACAAAAAAACCCAATACAAGATCTGTTTATCTACAAAAGTTCTAAATATTCATAACATAAAATACATATGCATCACGTTGATACCTCCCATTCCTCACTTCATACGATAATAGCAAAAAACCAATTAAGCATGCATAGTTTGTTCTTTGAATTAGGTTGGTGGCCTAATACATGGGGAGGGGTCATAAAAGATGAAGTAAGCCTCTTCTCCCTCGCTTTGACCTTTCTGCCTTTCTGATTTCTAGACAGTGTATTAATCTTAGAGGACCTTTTGGCTTCTTTCTTCATTGCAAATGCTTTTTTCTCCATTCCTCTGGCAGCAGAGTGCAGGACCCAGTTTGCCTTCACCTGGAGGAGCATACAGTGCACCTGGAACCGACTGCCCCAGGGGTGGAAGCACAGTCCCGTCATTTGCCATGGACTGATCCAGACTGCACTGGAAAAGGGTGAGGCTCCAGAACATCTGCAATACATCGATGACATCACTGTGTGGGGGAACACGGCAATGGAAGTATTTGAGAAAGGAGAGAAGATCATCCAGATTCTCCTGAAAGCTGTCTTTGCCATCAAGAAAAGCAAAGTCTAAGGGCCTGCCCGAGAGATCCAGGTCCTGGGAGTAAAGTGGCAAGATGGACGGCGTCAGATTTCCACCGAGGTCATCAACAAGATCACTGCGATGTCTCCACCAACCAACAAGAAGGAAACACAAGCTTTCCTAGGTGCCATAGGCTTTTGGAGAATGCACATTCCCAAGTACAGCCAGATTGTGAGCCTTCTCTACCTGGTTACCCGCAAGAAGAACGATTTCCACTGACTCACAACAAGCCTTCACTCAGATCAAGCAGGAGATCGCTCACGCGGTACCCCTTGGCCCAGTCAGGACGGGACCAGAGGTAAAGAATGTGCTCTACTCTGCAGCTGGGAACAATGGTCTGTCCTGGATCCTTTGGCAGAAGGTGCCTGGTGAGACTCAAGGTTGACCATTGGGATTCTAGGGTCAAAGCTACAGAGGATCTGAAGCCAACTACACCCCAACGGAGAAGGAAATCTTGGCCGCCTATGAAGGAGTTCAAACTGACTCAGAAGTAACTGGCACCGAAATGCAACTGCTTCTGGTACCCCGACTACCGGTGCTGGGGTGGATGTTCAAGGGAAAGGTTCCTTCCATGCATCACGCCACCGATGCCACTTGGAGCAAATGGATCGCCCTCATCTCGCAGCATGCCTGTATTGGAAACCCAAATCGCCCTGGAATTCTGGAAATTATAACAAACTGGCCTGAAGGTGAGACTTTTGGATTGTCCTTGGAAGAGGAAGAAGAACGTGCTGAGGAGGTTTTTTCCCACTTTGGGTCCCAAGCACCTGACTNACTCAGGTAGAGAGGCTGACCATGAAGGTTCGACACGTGGATGCACATGTACCCAAGAGTCGGGCTAATGAAGAACACCATAACAACGAGCAGGTGGATCAAGCTGCCAAGTGAAATTATCACAGGTGGATCTGGACTGGCAGCACAAGGGAGAATTATTCCTAGCTTGTTGGGCCCATGATGCCTCTGGTCATCAGGGACAAGATGCAACGTACCGATAGGCCCGTGACCTACGGGTGGACAGCATCTCAAAGGTCATCCACAACTGCAAGACCTGCGCTGCAATCAAACAGGCCAAGCGGGTGAAGCCTTTGTGGCATGGCGGGCAATGGTCAAAGTACAGATATGGAGAAGCCTGGCCCTTCCCCAAACCTGCCAAGGCAAGTGCTTATGTGCTGACCGTGGTGGAAGCAATCACTGGATGGTTGGAGACCTACCCTATCCTCATGCTACTTCCCGGAACACCATCTTGGGCCTGGGAAAGCAAGTCCTGTGGAGACGTGGCACCCCTGAGAGATTTGAGTCAGACAAGAGGACTCATTTTAAGAAGTGCCTCATAAACACCTGGGCCAGAGAACATGGTATTGAATGGATCTATCACATTCCCTATCATGCACCAGCTGCTGGAAAGCTGAACGGTTCAAGGGACTTCTTAAGATGACCTTGAAAGCTTTTGGTGGGGGTACCTTTAAAAATCGGGAACTGAATTTAGCAAAGGCCACCTGCATGGTCAACACAAGAGAGGCTCCATCAATCGAGCTGGTCCTGCCCAGTCCGAACCATGGCACACGGTGGATGGAGATAAAGTCCCTGTGGTACACATGAGAGGTATTTTAGGGAAGACTGGGTTACTCCAGCCCCAGGAAAAGGCAAATCCATCCATGGGATTATTTTTGCTCAAGGACCTGGTTACACTTCATGGGTAATACAGAAAGATGGGGAAACCCGTTGTGTACCACAAGGAGACCTAATTTTAAGTGAGAACTGGTTTTAATTGTATAGAGATTAAAGAGGGTATTGATTAGGCTGTGACGTAGATGGTACTAGAATAAGGGATGGGAAATGCCCTAGGTTACAAGGTAGATGTAACCAAAAGCATGTATTCTATTACCCTCTTCACAAACTGCTAAGCCGGTGGGCCAATGTTCGTTATCTCCTACCATGACTCATCCTTGATAACTCTCTCCGGGAGCTATGTCTGGTTAATGGGGCAATCAAGGACCCACCGCAAGACTCATAGAATTACATCAGCCCATTGTGAGATGCTCTGCCCAAGGGGGAGGAGCTAAGCATTCCCACCTGGATATAACCTTGAACAGCACAGACAGCCTTTACCCACAGGATTCTCAGGGGAAAAGAGCTACCACTGGACCTTCAGGTGAAGACCAGACCCCTTTTCTAAAGGATCACTGCTTCAACAGGACCACTTCATCTGGACTGCTACCACTACCCTGACTAACAGAGTGTCAGGTTGTACCCTGACTCTGTCAGTGTTCTTGTACTACTGCATTTATTTTAATTTTCCTATTAAATTCTAATTCTGGCTTGCAGTCTCCCACTGGTTTGTTTTCAAACTAGTACACTTCCTCAGGAAAATAATTATCCATTCTTGTGCAAGAGTCCATGGCAGAATTTTCGATTCCTGCCTCCCAAATTCAATACATCCAAGGATTGCTCCTTGGATGAAAGCTGTCAGGAAGGACTGGTCTTGCTTGCCTTGACCTCAAGTGGACCGTCTCTCATCTGCCTCTGAAACACTGGGTCTACACACTTTCTATCCTATTCACAAAGAGCTATCATTCTCCTCAAGGAGCCCATGGCTGAAATTTGGGTTGCCCTTCCAAAATTCAGTACATCTGATTGCTCCCAGAGGAAAGCTGCCAGGAGAGACGGTTCTGAGTGGCCTTGACTGCCCATGGTCTGCCTCTCATTCTCTCCTGAAACACTGGAGCTAATTGAAGGCATTGAGAATCATAGGAGAAGCAAGTCGAGGCAACACGAGGCAATGCCAAGAAAAGAGGGGGAGGCAATTCCAAGTGGAGGATGGGTGAGCAAGGTAATGCAAGGCAGAGAACAGGACAAGTGGCAGGGCAAGCAAGAATAGGGTTGGCTTGGCAAGACAAGGCAAGTTAGTGGTAAGCAAGGCTATGAGAGTCATAGGAGGAGCAGGCAAGGCAAGGGCAGGAAAAAAGAGGCAGTGAAGTCCGGATGGGGGATGGGTGAGCAAGGTAAGGTAAGGCAAGGGAGTGGTAAGAAGGGCAACACAAGGATACAGAGGAATCTAAGGCCGTGCAGGTTTGGGGTAGGATAGAAGAGGAGATGCAAAGCAGGTACATAGGTCTGGTAATGCAAGGCTAAGGCTGTTCAAGTGGAGGCTGGGCATACAACACAATGCGTTGCAAGAGAAGAGTAGAGGGAAAGCAAAGTATAGATTTGAGTTTACAAGGCAAGGCAAGAGAGAGGTACAACCAAGGATTGCTCCCAGATGAAAGCTTCCAAGACAGATAGGTCAGTCAGGCCTTGACCTCTGATGGGCCACCTCTCATCTGCAACTGAAACAGTGGGGCTACATGCCTTCCTTCCTATGGCAAAGAACTGTCATTCTCATCTGGAAGCCCACGGCTGAAATGTGGATTTTACCTCTCAAATGCAATACATCCAAAGATTGCTTGCAGACAAAAGCTGCATGGATAGACCAGTCTGGTTGGCCTTTACCAACAGCAGGCCATATCTCACGTCTCATCTCCACTTGAAACACTGAGGTGACGTGAAGGCCTTAAGGGTCATAGGAAGAGCAGGCAAGGCAAGGCAGGGAAGCCAAGGTGGGGGATAGGTGAGCAAGTAATTTCAAGGCAATGGAGGGAAGGAACACCCAGGGGAAAACACAGAGGGGTCGGTTAGGAAATGCAAGGTTTGCGGAAGGAAGGCAAAGCAGGGATAGTCAGGAATGACATGGAAATGCAAGGCTGGGTAGGAAGAACAAGGCAAAGCATGGGAGGGGTAGGCAAGGCAGTAAGTGTCCTAAGAGGAGCAGGCAAAGCATGGCAAGGCAAAGGAAAAAGCAGAAGGGAAGTCAAGGTGGAGGATGGATGAGCAAGTCAGTGCAAGGCAACGGAGTCATAGGTAAGCTGGATGGATGCAGCTCTGTCTGTAAGGGAAAGGAAGGGATAGTCAGGATCTGCAAGGAAATGCAAGGTTGGGTAGGAATAGCAAGGTGATGCAAGGGAGGGTGTTATGATCCGATTATCATTATTACTGAGGTTCTTTATAAATTCCCCCTGCCCCAATTAAGGTGCAAACGAGACCATACGCCAGTGACAATAATAAGGGTTTTATTTGATGGCAAATAAGAGAGAGAGAAAGAAAGAAGGAAAGAAAGAAAGGTAAAGCATAGGATCCCAACGATGTTCTGCTGACCCTCTCCAGCTGGTCTTCTTGGTGGTGAAGGTCCCCTCAAGATGCACAGAATCTCAGGGGTTTATATGCTCAGGCTAGGCAGGCATGTCTGGGCATGTCCCCCTGGAGGGGGGAGGGGGGCAGCCTGTGGGGCAAAGCCTCTCACGTGAATGTCCCGTGGATGTGGTTAGTGGGGCTGGGAGTTCCACAGCTGTGGCCAGTTTGTGTATTCGGAGGATGGGTGTTTATTGCAGCTGTGGCCAGTTTGTGTATTCGGAGGATGGGTGTTTATTGCCTCTCACCAGAGGCTACGCCATGCACCCAAATCTTCCTCCTCCCCCCTCGGTTGGGGGGAGTCTGTGTAAAGCTAGCTTCTGTGAGCTGTGCTCTCTCCCCCCCACCCCAAACTCAGCTGGGATGGCAGCTGGAGGTTTTGGCCTATTGTGGATGAGTACCTTCCCCTTGGCCTGAGCTGACTGAACAATGGGTTTCTTTTAATCTAATCAGCAGTTCGATTTCCAGTCCAAAGTTCTTCAAGAAGTTTTCTGTGGCTGTAGCTTCTTTAAAACTTCATATCAATGTTTGAGGTATAAACTATTTTCAGTCTCTGACAGAGGGGTAGGAAAGCCAAGGCAAGGCCAGGGAAGAAAGCAGTAGGTAGGTCAAGTGGGGGTGGGTATGCGAGGTAATGCAAGGCAAGGGAGGGCTAGTCAGACAAGGCAAGGAAACGGTTGGTGTTGCAAGGCAAGGCAAGTGAGAAGCACATTCAGTGGTTGCTCCCAGACAAAAGCTGACAGATCAGACTGGTCTGGCCAGCCTGGATCTCACATGGGATGCTTCTAATGTGCACCTAAAACACTGCACTGATGTGCTTTCCAGCCTACTGCAAAAAACTGTAATTCTTGTCCAGGAGCCCAAGGGCAAAATTTGAATTGCATGTCCAAAATTCAAGGCATGCAAGGATTGCTCCCAGACAAAAGCGTCCAGGACAGATGGGTCTGGCTGGATGGGACCTCCTCTGGGCCCCATCCCATCTGCTCCTGAAACACTGGGGGTACCGTGAAGGCCTTGAGAGTCTTAGGAGAAGCAGGCAGAGCAAGGCAAGACCAGGAACTGCCAGGAAAACAGGGGCAATGAACTGAAAGTGTGGGAGGGGCGAGCAAGATAATGCAAAGGCAAGGGAGAGGTTTAAAGGCAAGGCAAGGAATGCGGTCGCTTTACAAGGCAAGGCAAGTGAGAGGTAGGCAAGGCAATGAGAGTCCTAGAAGAAGATGGCAAGGACAGGCAAGAGCTGGCAAAATGGGTAGGGAGTTCAAGGTTGGGGGATGGATGAACAAGTCAAAGCAAGGCAAGGGAGTAGTAGGAAGGGCAAAGGTAGGCTATAGAGTGGCCAGTAGGGCAATGCAAGGTGTGGGAAAGCAAGGCAAAGCAGAGGAATGGTTAGGAATGAGAAGGAAGTGCAAGGTTGGGTAGGAAAGGCAAGGCAGGGGAAGTGAAAGGTAGGTAAGACAATGAGTGTCCTAAGAGGAACAGGCAATGCACAGCAAAGCCAGGAGAAAAACGATTAGGAAAGTCAAGGTGGGGGATGGTGAGCAAGTCAGCGAAAGGAAAGGGAGTGGTAGTGAGAGGAATGCAGAACTTGTCTTTACAAACAAGCTGTGGGTAGACAAGACTAGCACAATGAGATAAGAAAGACAATGGGAAGGATTCCATTGATTGATGAATTAAAAGAGATATACATCTTCAAACAGACCAAAGGTCTGCTGACAAGGTGGGGGTTTGTACATTAGAAGGGAATTTTTAGATATTAGGCATTCCGGGAAGTCTGTATCTCTTGAGTACCTCAGCCAACGGGGAAAGAGAGAGGGAAATGCGGTCGGGAAACTAGGGAAAAATAGGATAAAAAGGAGACTGCGACCTCCAAAAATTTGAGAGACTCCAGGGGAATGCCCCAGGACCTCTCCCTTTATTTGAATAAAGGGACTCCTCTGTCTCCTTTTTGGACATAAACCTCTGGTGTTTGCGGATTAATTTTCCTGACAGTAGGAAGGGCAAGGGAAGTGCATGGACAGGTCAGTAACACAAAAGAAAGGGCTAGAGCTGAATGGCAAGGAAAGGCAGACAAGGTCTAGGCCTGGCGAGGCAAGGCCATGAAGGAAAGCAGTAGGCAGGTCAAGGGTGGGGGATGGGCATGCAAGGTAATGCAAGGCAAGGGAAGGTTAGCAGGGCAAGGCAAGGAAGCTGTTGGGTTTCCAAGGCAAGGCAAGTGAGCGGTACATGAAAGGATTGTTCACAGACAAAAGTGGCCAGATCAGACTGGTCTGGCTGGCCTGGGTCTTGCACAGGCTGCCTCTAATCTTCACCTAAAATACTGAGGCTATTTGTTTTCCTTCATAAGGAAAAGAACTGTGATTGTGGTCCCGGAGCCCAAGGATGAAATGTGGATTGCCTGTCTAAAATTCAATACATACAAGGATTGGTCCCAAACAAAACCTGCCAGGACGGACAGGTCTGGTTGGACCTCCCCTTGTCTGCCTCTCATCTGCTTGAGAGTCCTAGGAGGAGCAGGCAGGAGAAGACAAGGGCAGGAAATGCCAAGAAAACAGGGGTACTGGATACAAGGTGGGAGGAGGGGTAAGGTAATGCAAGGAAATGGAAGGGATCAAGAGCAAGGTAAGCGGTCACTTTGCAAAGCAGAGCAAGTGACAGGTAGGCAAGGCAATGAGAGTCCCCAAAGGAGAAGAAAAGGCAAGTCTGGACCTGGCAAAATGAGTAGGGAGGTCAAGGTGGGGGATCTATGAGCAAGGAAATGCAAGGCAGAGAAGTTGAAGGAAGAGCAAGGGAAGGACACAGAGGCGTCCTTAAGGCAATGCAAAGTTTGAGAAGGAAAGGAAAGGCAAAACAAAGGAGAGGATGGACATGGAAGACAAGTCAGGCAAGAAAGGGATAAAAAGGGCAAGGCAAAGAAGACAAATACCTTGTAGTGCCCTGCATACTCATCCCCACCTTAACCTCCCAACCCCTTTCTTCCCTGGCCTTGCCTTGCCTACCCCTCCTTTGATTTGCCTAGCTGTTCCTGAGCCAGCCTTGCATTTCCTTACTGAACCCACAGTGTCCTTACCTTGCTCTTCATAGTTTTTTGCTTTCTCAATGACAGGAAAAATGTGTCTCAATGTCTTCACAACCCACTCAATCTATAAGAATGGGTGTAGGGGTATTCACTAATGATAGGAGAATTGAGTCTTAATGTCTTGACTAATGACTAGGTCTGAAAGAACCAATTAGGTTCCAGAAGAATGGCTGTAGGAGTCTTTAGGAGAAATGGGTGTTAATATCTTTTAAATGGGTCTTAATACCTCCAGAAACATCAGGCCCTGCAAGTTTTGACCCAGACAGTTTTACCTAAACAGTTTGACCTTCTGAACTTTAGGGTAATAAGGGAAATGCGTCTGCACAAGTTTTTGCAGCACCCAGATAGTGTGAATTTCTGATGTAACCGAAGAATCCAGACAACCTGAACTTCTGAACTGTAGGGGAAAACAATGATACGTGTTCACGGAGGAAAATATAGGAGGTGGTACAGAAAGGCTGTACTTCCTAGTACCTCAGCCAACAGGGAAAGGAAGAGGGCAACATGCAGTTGGGAGTTTAGGATTAAAGGAGACTGTGTCCTCCAAAACTCGAGATCTCCACAGAGGCGTAGCCAAGTGGACTCTATCCCTTAATTCGAATAAAGTTGCAGGATGCTTTGTGTGGATGCTGAAAAGCTGCTGGCAGAGAAAAATCCAGCATTTTGCAAGTATTCTGTGAGAAAGTCCTTGGTTCCCACATAAACAAGCAAGATGGTTTTCTAAACATCTTGCAGGTGTGTCTTATTAGGGATCTAACAGGTGGCGTGGGGTCTGGCCAATCACTTGGAGAGGTGGTTGGACCAGGGACCAATGATCTTTGCCATAGACCAATGCAAGGATTATATAAAGCCTGCCTGTAATTAAATAAATGGGATGTCACTTCCCTGAACCTGACCTCTGACTCGGACCTCCGTTTTTTCCTCACCAGTCATGTTGCAACAGCGACAATGCTTCTATCTCCTTTGTGGACACCGGCTTTTCACAGAGTGGCTTTTTTGTACGTCCCCCATCCCCTACCCCTTTTTTACTGGCCTTGCCTACCCCTCCTTAGGTTTGCCTAGCCTTATCTACACCAACCTTACCAAGTCCTTACCAAACCCTCAGTGTATTTCCCTTGTTCTTCCTACCATTCCATTGGCTTTCTCACCCTTTCCCCGTGTTCGACTCCCTACACCTTTCTTCCTGGCCCTGCCTTACCTTGCCTGTTCTTCCTGTAACTCTCATTGCCTTACCTACCTCTCGCTTTCTTTGCCTTCCAAAGCCAAGACTTTACTTGCCTTGCCTGGCTAACCCCCCTCACCTTGCATTACTTTGCAGGCCCATCCTCTGGCTTGATCTGCCTACTACGGTTTTCTCTGACCTTGTCTTTCCAGACCAGCCCCTCTTTTGACTTGCCTTGCCTACTCCAATCTTGCATTTCCTTACTGAATCCTCAGTGTCCTTCTCTTGTTCTTCCTACCACTCCATTGCATTGCCTTACTCAGCCATCCCCCACCCTGGCCTTCCAAGCCCTTTTTTTCCTGGCCCTGCCTTGCTTTGCCTGCTCCTTCTTTGAATTGCCTTGGCTTGCCCTCCCCAACTTTGTATTACCTTACTAGCATTCACATCTCCTTCCCTTGCGCCTCCTACCACTCCGTTGCCTTGCATGGCCTTGCTCACCCATCACGCATCTGAACTTTCCTACTTTTTATATCCTCTCCTTTCTTTGCCTTGCAAGTCTCTCATTTGACTCACCTTCTCTTGTCTCCCTCAACCTTGTCTTGCCTTGAAAACACATCCTAGGCCTTGTCCTACTTTCCTTTCCCTTCTCTGCCACTGCCTTACTACTCATCCCCTGCCTTGGCATGCCTACATCTCCTTCCCTTTCTTTGCCTTGCCTTCACTGCCTTGCCTACCCATCACTGGGCTTGTCTTCCTCTGCTCTGCCTCGCCTAGAAATTATGGGCCTGTTACAAATGGATGATGTAAGTTTGAATCAGCTCCTGTATGTTGCCCAGGCCTCTGGCAACAGGCAGTTGCTGTATTGGAGTGGCCAGCACTCCAAAATTTGCTCTCATTTGCAGGGTCTTTAATAATGGCTGATCCAGTCTATTATAAAATTGATTACTTATTTAATAGACACAAAATTAACAGACATAAGACTCAAAACAGACTATTAGTACATAGGAAAAACAAAAGGGATTACTAGTAATATACACGCGGAGTTAAAGGTACCATTAGGATTACAGCTAGCTAAGAAATAGTATAACTTAGGATTCAAAGTGTCTTACCACCAGTCTTCGAAGGGGTAGACCCAGAGAAATCCTCTGTCTCAATCTCTGGAGAAGTGACTTGAATCTACGTCCAGCTCCAAGGAGAAATCTCCTCACACATCCTCAAGGAGGGTGTAAGAGACTTCTGCTGTGTGTTAACTATTGTGGTCTTCTATAGATATAAGACCTGTGGTTTTTGGTCAAAGTATTTCTTTCATCTCTTTCCACATTTGCTTTCCAGACTAAGATGTTGACTCTTAGCTGCGGGCCTGAGCTACTTCATGCTGGGCCTGTGACCCACCAGAGTTATCTCTCGCTTATGCACCAGCTGTTTGTGGTAGAGAGAGGGGGGTAGACACGTCCTGCCACAGGGCCTTCTCTTGCCTGCCACTCAATTGTCTGGCCTTGCCATTCCTACCAAACCTTGCTTTTCCTTGCCATTCCTCTCCATCCCTTGCCTTGTCTTGCGTTGCTTACCATTCTTGTCTTGCTTCGCATTGCCATTCATATCAATAAACTCTCTTTACCTGCCTAACCCTCTCTTCGCATGTCTTGCCTCACTTTGTGTTCTCCTCTCTTTCACCTAGCCTTGCCTTTCCTATCCTTCTCTTACCTTGCCTTATCTTTCCCCCTGCTTTGTCATTGCTTTGCCTTGCCTTTCCCTTAATTTCCTTAATTTTCCTTGCCGAACCCTACCTCTCCTTGCATACCCCCACCTTGCAATGCCTTACTGACCCCTTCCCCACCTTGCCTTTCCCTTCCCACTCCTCCCTTGCCCCAAATGGTGTTGCATACCCATACCATGCCTTGACTTCCCTTTCCTTTTAAGGTCATGACCTGCTTGTCCTGCTCATCCTTTGGCGTGCCTTCCTTGCATACCACTCCCTTTCCTTTCCTACCCTTTCCTTTGCCTTGCCTTGAATTTCCTAAAACTCCATTGCCTAACCTTGCCTTTATTGCCTACCACTCCATTACCTTCCCTTGCTCTGCCTTGCCTGTGTGTGTCTTGCTTTGCATCACCTTGAGTAGCCATCCTGTCGCTTGCCTTGCCTCACCTCTCCAATTCCAACCTTGCATTGCCTTACTGATTCCTCTGTGTCCTCGCCTTGTCCTTCCTCCCACTTCATTGCCTTGCATTGCCTTGCTCACCCATTCCTCACTTTACCATCCCTTTTCTCCTGGCCTTGACTGGCCTTGCCAGACTCTAATGTGACTCTCACTTCCTTGCCTTTCACTTGTCTTGTCTTGCATTCCTTGCCAAGCCACCCCTTGACTTTCCTAGTCCTACCTGGCCTTCCCTTTGCTTTCATTGCCTTTCATACACATCCCCTGCCTTCACCTCCTTTCTTCCCAGGCTTTGCTAAAGCCCTGCCTTCCTTCCCTTTGGCTTGTATTCTCTTGCCTACCCCTCCCTTGCTTTGCATTGCTCTATATACCTATTCCCTGCTTTGACTTGCCTGCCCCTTTCTTGCCTGGCCTTGCCTTGCCTAAATCTCTCTGTCCCCACCTGGCCTAACCATCACTGGATTTACCTTCCTGTCCCCTGCCTTGTCTAAAACATCTGAGCTTTCTCTTGCCTACAACTCTATTGCCTTTTCTTTCCTCTCACTGGTCTTGCCTGCCTTCTCTACCACTGCCTTCACTTGCCTAGAAATGCCTACCCAAACTTCTGTTTCCTTGCCATACCCAATCATCCCCTGCGTTGCCTCATTCGCACCTCTCTTGTATTTCCCTTGCCCTTTTTTACCTCTCCATTGCCTTACATTACCTTGCTCACCCATCTCACACCTTGTTTCCTGGCCTTGACTTACCAGCTCCTCCTATAAGTCTCATTGCCTTGTCTACATCTCACTTGCCTTGCCTTGCAAAGCCAACACTTGCCTTGCCCTGCCACCCTTCCTTTCCTTGGCATTCCCTTGCATGCCCATCCCCCCACCTTGGCCTGCCTATGACTTACTTCCCTGGCCTAGCTTAGTCAGACCTAACCACCCTTGACTTGCATTGGCTTGCCTATCCAATCACTGCCTTACCTACACCCCCTCTTTGCTATGCTTTACGGACTCCTCTGTGTTCTTGCTTTGTCTTGCTTTACATACCATTTCTTGCCCTTGCCCTGACTACCCTTCCTTTGCCTTGCATGATCTTGCACAATCCTCACCCTCCCTGACATTAGTGCAGCTTTCCAACTTGGCCTTGCTTTCCCTTCCCCGTCCCTGCCATGCCTACACCTCTCTAGACTTCCTCTGCTCTGCAGTGCCTTGCCTACAGATTACTGGCCTTCTCTTTCCTACCACTCCCTTGGCTTCCACTCCGTTTAATACCCAGCTCCTGCCAACTGCAAACTTCTCTGGCATTGCCATACCATGACTTCCTCTCTTTTGCTTGCCCTACCCTTCATATTCCTCCCTGGCTTTGCCTTGCCCGGCCTACCTGACCCTTGCCTTTCATGGCCTTGTATACCCATTTCCTGGTTGACTTGCCTGCCTCTTTCCTGGCTGCACTTGCTTAACCTAGTCCTTCCTGTCCCTGCCTGGCCTACGCAGCCCTGGACTTACCTTCCCATGCTCAGCCTTGCCTACAACTTCTGCACCTTGTCTCAGCTAACACTGCATTTTCTTTTCCCTCACAGCTCTTGCCTTGCTTACCTCTCCGTTGACTTGCTAGAATTGCCTACACTTCCATTGCAATTGCCTTTGCCTGCAAGGCAAAGATCTGTAGGCAAGGCAAAGTAGAGCAAGGGAATGGTAGGCAAGGCAAGAGAGGCACAGGCAAAGGAGAAATAGATAAAAGAGGGCAAAGCAAGTGTAAGATAGGAAAACCTAGGCAAAGTATTGAAAGCAAGGCAAAGCCAAGTGACTCAGAGTGCCTTTCCTCGGGAAGCAAAAGGGCATAGTTGTGGTGCAAGAAAACAAAGACCTTTCAGTAATAAAAAAACAAAGACTGCCTCATTAGCAAGAACAAAGACTATTCACTCAAGGTAGGAGAGATGTAATTAAGTTCCTAAAATATAACAGGTACCACAATTCCAGTGGTTTGCAGAAAAAATTGTTATACAAGCACTAGTTTTAGAGAGGAAAAAAGCTGATGTGTATATTAGGAAAGGGCGCTTATATTTTTTGGTAAGCAGATACATGAACAATTATATTATTAGCTATCCAGGTGCATGTTATTTTAACTTGATAGTGAAAATATTATAAAAGCTAAATACACTTTCAATAAATGTTTCCAGTTATACGGCAACTGGGGGCCGTGCATCATTCCTAGAATGTACATAGACCTTGTGTTGGCAGAGCAGAAGATAAGGTACCTTGGGGAAGTAAACTCTGACAAGACATTCCTGTCCCACCACCTTCTGAGTAGGAGCAATTGTTGGACGTATTTGATACTGGAGGTGGTAACCAACTTTCTGCTGGTGAGTTCCTGAACGAGAACGGCAATGCTTTTTTGCAGGAAGGAACGCGCATAGCTCCAGTGCTGGAGGTGCAGAGAAGAAGCTGCCTAGTGGAGGTCAAAGGCAACAGCAACTTTCTGTCCTGGCATATTTGGTGTGGAAGCACTCCCTCAATTTGCACAGTGAAGGTGTTGGTATCCGTCTTTTGAAGGTGGCCTCCTGAAAGATTCCATTTGGCATGTAGTTGCAGCTTCTCAGAGGTGGCCGCCTGAAATTCCAGCAGTAGACTTATTTTGGACAAGGTAAGCAGCAAGGCTCAGTCTTGGTGTAGAGCTGATCTGGTGGCTAGGCTGCAGGTAAAGCCCAGTAACAGTGTTCTGGCACCTTTAGATGGGATCAGTGCTGGGATATTTTGTATTTTAGAGGAGGAGGTGCCATTTCTGCTGAGATAAGCTCATAGTTCCTCTCTTTGGCAAGGTAAGAGATTTTGGATCTGTGCATTGGGAGGCAGTTCTGTGGGTCAGAGCTCTTCAACTGCTGCAGTGGGAATGCAAAAGCCAAGCTGGAGAGCTTTTTGCTCTGCTCCCTTTAGTGTGTGAGCACTCCCTTGCTGCCGTTCCGTTGGGATCCTGACTCTGCGAGACTGAAGATTTAGGATGCTACATAGAGCTCAGGAGGAAAGTGCAGATTCCAAGGTGTGTGCTGGTAGTTCGACGGGTGCAGCTGGAGTGGTAGGCAACATCGACTTTTTCCGCTGGCACTTTTGTGAGTTCTGTTTTTGCCGGATGTTTTTCAGTTTGGCAGCCAGACATAGCAAGAGTGAAAAGATTTCTAAAGGCAAAGAAGTTCATGCTGCTGTTTGAGTGTGGCAAAAATATGAGATTGTATTTGGAAGGGGAAGATCAGCGACCACTTTTTGTCCTGACACGGGTGATTGGAGAGCAGGGACGGTTTCAACACGGCTCTGCACTTGGGATGGTTTCGAGCCGGGCCCGGTGCGTTTACTTCTTTTGCAAGTCGACAGCGCCATCGTGTGGTTGTTGTGATGATGGATGACAGTGCCCAGGAAGAAGCCAAGCGCTTCTCCGGGCCGGCCCCATTCGTGTAGCGGCATTTAGTGTAAGAGCTGCATTGTGGACCTCGGCTCTTGGAGACGTGAAAATACGTGATCCTGCATCTAGCCGGGAAGAAAGAGGACTTGCCTCCCTTTTGGCCGTGTAGTTCGTAGGCTGCAAAAGATGAGGGAATTGCGGAGTCGCCACTTGGTTTTAGAACCTTTTCTGTGAGATCTGCTAGTCGACATGTAACTCGCACCAAGACAACTGCATACACCTAACTGGAGGCAGGCGCTTTCCCTGAAACTCTACTGTACCATCCTACTCTCTCACTCTCGCCAATCCGAAACACCTTCAAGAGGTCCGGCAGCTGCTCTTGGACAAAAAGAACAAAAAGCCACTGCTGGCCTTGCAGTCTTCCCTTCGCAGTCTGTAAACTAGGCGAAACACACTAATGGCTAGGCCTTTTCCTTCTCAGATCCAGACAGCATCACATTCTCTCTGTGTGGCAGAGTCCCCAGCTAAATAGAAGCATTTCCAGGCTGCAGTTCGCTCTGATAAGAATTTCCCCGGACGCAAAGAATTCACGGATTTTCCCTCTTATCTGTGACTACCGATGCTCACAGCACAATCATTTCCACTCCCCTTCAGTGTTGCCGAGTCCAAGCAGCTGTAGGTCACAGACAAGTGAGTGTGAGGACAGAAGAGGTTCCTAAATCACCTCCTTCACCTAAAAGCCTCTAAGCTGCGCACAGTGTACTGGTACTGTGCAACTCCCTTCTCACGTGTTTGTGAGCCGTCATATTATTCTACTCTCGCAGGTCCCTTTCAAACGCCCAGGAGCCGCTCCCATAAAAGAGGGTCTAGAGGAAAGAAGATAGTGCTGGTCTGCAACTTCATTCCCCTTGCCGCACGTGAAAACACATATTTGCAGCATGTACTTTCCTGCTCCGCTACATGTCCCATTATGCTCTCTGGAAATGGGAGGTGGAAGCCGAACGCCATTGTTACCATTAGGGCTCAAGGAGTGTGTCGTGCTAGCAAAAGATGCTTTCGCTGATCTTGCCCCGTACTCTTGATCACTAGAATTCGGCAGGCAACCGAGGGGCATGCACTGCTGCAGCCTGTACCCTGCTCACACACGCACGGCGTTCGACGGGTCAATATTTTGCCTTATGTAACACCAGGCGCATTCACTCCCCCACAGCGTGACGTGTCACTCTATTCCCTGCACGGCAAGCTGTGCCGTCATGGAACCAGACGAACATGCTGCTTCTGGTGAAACCCGCTAGTGCCACGCGCTTTCCGTCTCAGCTCTACGTACCA
>VZRR01008600.1:0-56124 GCA_013398015.1 Oreocharis arfaki
ACCTCATGTGCTTCCTGGCCTGGCAGCTGCAGCAGACCCCACTACAAGGTCACCTCTCCCTGCCCTCCCTTTGATCCTGACCCGCAGGCTCTCGGCTGGCTCCTCTTTCCCTCCAGACTTTGCTCCATGCACCCCAGCTGGTCACTGACATAGAGGGCAACACCCTCCCCTCATCCCTCCTGCCTGTCCTTCCGAAAGAGCTGTGTCCTTCCATTCCAGCAGGCCAGTCACAGGAGCCATCCCAGGACAGAAATCACAGCCCTGCAGGCATGCACATGTCCCTAATTCCTCCTGTTTATCCCCAGTGCAGTGTGCACTTGCACAGGGACAGTGAAGTCAAGTACCCGGTGAAACCAACTCTCTGGCTGGATTGTCTGGCATTCCTTTGTGCTGCCCTTCAGGTGCTCTCCTGCTGACCTGTGATTCTGCTCTAGTGTCTGGGCATCTCTTGCTGTCCCTAACATCGAACTGGTAGGACTGGAAACGACTGAGGTTTCCCTCCCCTGGCACCTTTACTTTAAAGCTCTCTTCAGCAGCTGGACAAGCCCCTGACCAAAGATGCTCTTCCCTTTCTTTGGCAGATGGACCCCATCAGTAGTCCAGGTTTCTCAAAGTGGGACCCATGGTCTAAGCAGCCAAACCTTGGCTGTGGCCCAAGTCCTGCAACCATTTGTTGTCACCAGGTTTGAATGGCCCTTTCAAACCCCTTCTCTTTGACTGGGGGAATTGATGAAAAACTAACTACTCCCCAGAGTCACTCACTCTCCCAGGGCTCCAAAGTCCTTGATACTCTTGTTACAGCATTGATTCGATACCCCTGTTACTCATTCTGTTACAGAGGCCTTTCATGAAGGCATCCTGAAGGCGTCAACATGCAAGGCGATTTTAAAACCTATCAAAAACTAAAGAGAAGAGCAAATAATTGTCAGACAAGCACATGGATAGATGGAGTTCACCTGCCTGAAAATCAGTGCTGCTGCTCTATTCAAAAGAAGAGGTAACTGATTATCATTATAGGCACAGGGCAAATACATAGAGAATATTTGTTGATATTTATTCTTCCTATTTACTTTTTTCAGCTTAGAACTGCTCAGTCGAATTCCTCAGTTAGTGTGATACAGCAGTAATTCTGAATTTTTTCTGGGAACTTGTTACAGGTACTGTCCATGCTCCTCACTGATGAAGCAAAATGCCATAAACCCAACCTGCTACCTAAGAGGTGGTTAGCTCAGGTGCTAGATAGGAGGCAAGATACAAAGAAGCCCCCAGAATATTACAGACTATTTCAGCACTAGTCTCTTTCACAGAGTTAAGGTTTTTAGACTGAAGACCCAAAGACAGTCTTTGTGCTCTGAATTACTCTATTTACCTGGTAAAACAGTGACCACATTTTGCTGCTTGACAAACTGTGGGACAAAGTTCTAGCTCACTTCCCTTTTTGCTCAAGCATGAAGTGCATGATGTACATGCAGGCCTGGAAATGTGTTCCACTGATCTGTGACATCCCTGTCACAGGATACGCTCAGACCAAAACGCACAGTGATACTGAGAAGAGACCAAAGTTTTCCTGTGTCCTTGGTGAGGTGCTCCTTGGTAGTACAGCTGATGACTGGTGCTGGCCTGTACTTTGCCATGCTAATTACCAATGATAATTGCCAATAAATAAACCCTTCACATACCGAAGTCCTAGCCACAGTGTGAATAACTGGGGTTACAGCAAACTACTGCTATGGGCCAATTTTTATATAACTGTCCACCATGGGTACATGTTCATACAGCCTCCAAACTGTCTTTCAAAGTAAGCTAAACCACTCAGACATGTGGCAGCACATTCACCTGCAAACCCTCTTGAAACCCACAGAAAGTTTGGTCTGAATTTCAGTTACAACCAAAGGAACTGATGTAATGCTACTTTTAAGAGACAATTCCTGCCTCCCCTAGCCTAGGCAGCAACGTGTGCAGCCTGTCATTAGAAAGACAGGACTTGTCATTAAAGCCTTTGTGCTCCATTTTTCCTCTAAGCCCTAAGTTAGGAGGCAACAAGAATAACCATGAGCTGTGCTTAAGGCCAGTAAGCCCAGAATCCTTCTACAGAATAATACAACTCAATATTCATCACTATCTATTTTGCCATTCAGTCTTTAGTGTAACTGCATGTATTTCTCCAGAATGCTCAATAAAGCATTCTTAATTATACAGGCTTTCCTGTTTATTTCCTAACTGAACTACTACTTAGAGTATTTCTTTTTAACCTGTGGGTCATGTTCTTTGAAATGAATCTGAACTTTAACCTGTTACTGTCATCAGCCACCTGCTGGGCTATCTTCTATTACCCAACAAGTTTTTGTGTAGAAAATGCTGTGATTTATATACTATGATACAACCCCCTTTTTAGTTACACGTAAAATCTTGTGAAATCTCTTCTAGGAAGACTGACGTTTTCCTGGCTTGACTCAGTTTAAAGGTATACACATAAAATAAAAATAAAATTATCTTGTTTTGTTTTATTATATGGCATAAAGACGAAGGGGTTTTTAAAATGTTGTAGGTGGGCTGTATCTTGTCATGTTATCTTGTCGTTGAGTGTTTCAAAGATGTGATGTTTTTTGTAAAGGCCGTACTCCTGCACATGCCTAGTTATGCAAGAGTAAAATCTTTCAAGATTCATAGGAAAGTATCCAGCACTCATATTCAGAAAGAAAATACAAAAATGCAGATTAGCCGTATACTGGAGGCTCATAAATCAGAAACATTAAAATAACAACAATCCAGTATTTGTTGTTTTCTAAAAATATCACTATTTTTAAGAAAAACTGCTCAAGGTGTGCAATTAGCAAACATGAAAACCTGCTCCATTTTTCTTTATGAAAGTGTCAGAAATGTTTGAACTTTGCATTGGAAACAGATTGTGCAAGCCATCCCCAGCACGTAGAACCTAGTTTTGAAGCATGAAGAAACAGGTTTTGAATCACCAGGGAAATGGTACTGAAATATCTCTAGGTAAGTACAGGTGGTGAAACATTTCATCATGTTCCATTAACTCACGGGTCCAGCTGTTTGTGGCACGTGCGGCAGCACTCGTAAGAAAACCTATTTTCCACGTTTATTTGCACAATACACATGGCCTGCCATGACAGTCACATCAAGGCAGCATCTACTGGATGCAGAGGAAAAACTATGCAGAAAAGGCACAAGCACCATAAAACTTAGCCCACATATTTCCCAGGCTGCAGCAAGCAGCAGGTTAGAAACATTCCAGTCTTGCCATCATGTTCAGGACACAATTGATAATCACCGGGAAACATGCCTGAAGATATGCATGGGTGTAAGTCTGTGCTGGCAACATTGAGCGGTGCTGCATCTGCACGAGCTACATCAGTAGCTCTCATAAATCTTGATTGCAGTGGAAATAAAGAGTAATTTCACATCCATGTGGGCTGGTTGGAAATCCACCAACAGCCTTCATGCACTGCTTTGTGTGCCACCCACAAAACAGCCACCAGTTCAGCTGTTCTCCTACTCTGGGGACAGAGTCCCCTCCTCTGGGTGATGAGGAGCTGGCTGCTGTGGGTACTTGTGTCAGCATATGCCACACACAAAGCACTAGATGGCCCTTGCACTCTGTCCCTGTGCCCCACACATTCATCATGTTTATCACTGGACCCAGTGGGTGGCCTGGGATGTGTGTCTTCCAGCATGACAGGAGGATACTGGAAGTGCTGCTCTTCAGACAGAGAAACCATAGCATGGCAGAAAGGCATTGCCGTGGTTATGGCTGGACATGGCCAGAGGTTCCCAAAGGCATCCAGTGTCACATAAGGACGAGGCGTTCAAAGAAGTTCTACAACTGAGTTTAAAAAGAAGCATTAAAATTTTCTTTGGCCCATACAATACTGGCTGAAGGGGTTGAAGGGAGCCTGGCTCTAATGATTTGCTGGGGGCAGGCTCTTCTGGAGTGGGATTGAGGGCTCTCTGCAGTAGAAAGAGTGGTTTTCCAGCTGATCCACCTAACCCTGTCAGACGGTGAGGGATGGGTCCCTGGCTGGCAGTCCCACCCCACTGCTCTGGCTGGGGAGCGGCTCCTTCATCTCATTCTTGGTTGACTTCATGGCAGCCCTTGCACAACCCCTGGAACTACTGCCAGGCATCTCTGTTATGTGAACACCCTCAGAGCTCTTATGTACTCAGTTTCAAACAGACTTCAAAGATGTGCTGTTTCTTGTCTTCAAAAGAAAGTTCTACTGCCCCCAGAGGGGAAGCATTCCCTGGCTTCCCTCTTCCCCAGCTTTCTCTTTCCTCTGCCGCACTGCTGGCTTTTTGCTCCACTGAAGTGCAGCTGCCCTTGCAGCCTCCGAGCCTTTAACCTCACCCCATCAGCACGAGATAGGAGTAATATTTCCTCCTTCCCCACTCACTTCCCCTGGGGCAGGGCCTTAGGCAGAGCAGCAGGGTGCATTGGAGGGTGTCTTTGCCCAGGAGCCCTGCAGAAGGACACCCCAAGATTGTGTCTGGCCTCGGCCCTGCTCCTTCACTGGGGCCAGAAGGATGTGGTGTTTGGGGAAGCCAGGCTGGCAGCCCTGCTTGCAATACAGAACAAATGCTTAAGCTGAAACAGATCAGAGGAACTAACCTGTTTTTTCAGCAAAGCCAATTCTCACCCTTTTTATCACAAGTCCAAGAGCTGGATTTCACCCTGCCCTGGGAATTCCAGTTCTGTGGAAGGAAGGAAGTAAAGGAGAAATATATACAGATCTTTAAAAAAAAAAAAATTAATAAAAAGGAACCTATTTCTAGTTTCACAGCCAGAGAATAAAGCCTGAAAATATAAACCACAGGCAAGGCCAAATGCAAAGCAGTGCTATGGGTGTGTGTGCTGGTTAGGTACTGCCTGTGCTGTCTGGCAGCTCCCTGTTCTGGGACTTTCACCAGCACCTCCTCTTGAGAAAGACATACCAGGGAGTAAACAGTTGTGCTCAAAACTCAGTGGATAAACAGAAACACAAGCACAAGAGGGAAAACCACAAAATTCCAAAATTTCCAATTTCCAAATTATATGACCTCCCCTTATTTCACCTTGGAAGGACAGTGTTGGGAGCAGGTCCCTCTTGACTTCAAACTCTGGTCTGTTGACAGACAGACAGCGTCAATGATCCCTGCAGTGGAAACCTGTCTGAAATGGAGCTCTGACAGACTGCTCTCTCTGGAAGCTTTTCTGGGCTCACCTCTTCTAAGTGCAGGAGGGACACACCATCTGCCTGCTGGATCAGCGGAAGAGTTTATAAGATGTAATTAAGATGATTTTGCCCTCCAGTCAGGCTGTTTAAAAATTAATTTTAGTTCTCCTACCCCTTCCATTAAACTTGTAAGCTAGAGGGAGCAATGCACTCTGAAATACTGATTCTGCCTCTTAGATGGCAGTGACCTACATTCGTGGGTGCTCAGCCCACGAGCTGATGCCCAGGACTGTTGCTGTCCCACCGCTCTGCAGACTGGAGGAATGATCAAGGTGCTGGTTTGGATGAGAGGCAGAGTTTGACATTAATCCTTTAATTTCTTTTAAATGCACCATGATTCATTATCTCAGGCAGGATCCCGTATCAGGTGCATTAGGAAAGCTTTGTAAGAGGCAAGCTGAGGTTGTTTGATCAAAGCCATGCCCTAGGCAACATGAGAGCTCTTCCCAGCCTACTACAGCTGGTTTCTGTAAAGGCAGACAGCACCGGTTTGAGTGCTGGAATTGACTGGAAGGAAACTTAGATGTGTTTAATTTCTTTTCCCAATATTTTTTTCCCCTCAGCTTATCAGTCATGTCAGTCCTACTCAACAAGGAATAACTAAAGGCCAAAATTCAATTCATCTTTGATTTGCACCTGCAAAGCTTACATCATCCTCACGGCAGGCTTCCTAAGCATGGTAGATGAGTATTCAGCTAGGAAAATGTCAGCCTGGAAGAGATAAAGTCATGAAACTCTTGGGAAATGTCATGGTTACAGAGCCTTGCCTACAGCAGTGCTGCTCCAATTAAGTAACGCAGGGTGCAAACAGTGGGGAAAAGAATTGGGAAGGAATTCAGGATTTGTGAATAATTTTTACTTCAAATCTCACCAATTAAATATGACACGGTGTATTGCATAGTGAGTCACTCCCAAGAACAACTAAGCACCTTAAAATTATATTCATATAAAACAGAACTCTTAAGTGTTTTCACAGTGTTAGGGGCTGTGAATACAGTCACTCTTTTATGTGTTGTGCCTGAAAGCAATGGCAATTTCTTAGCCCACTAATGGCAAAAGGAGTTGCACATGTCATCTTTGGAACTCACTCACTATCAATAATCTTTACAGGAAATTACTGTGAAGGAAGCAAGCCTGGATTGGGGGCAAACCTTGGCAATGCTATGCTGATAGGAGTCTGCAAACTCAGCAGTAACATGGGTTCTTTCAAGTTCCTCTCTAATAATCTAATCAGTGTCATTAAGGAAACCTTTTAAGAACAGCTGAATGACTGCTGACTGATGACTCTAAGCTTTATGGTTTGAACATTTGCTTTGTTTAATTTCCCTGACGTGCTCTGTGTTTCACCAGCAACAAATTTGGCTCCAATGCTCAACTTGGTGTTCAACTCAGCATCACTTCTCTTTCCTGCCAGAAGCCCACTAGACTGGAGTTCTAGCAGCACTTTCCAAACAGCATTCCTAAGGCTTAGCATTACACGTGGAACAGGAAACCTGAGCCTCTAAGACTGCACAAAAGCTTGTGTATTTGTGACTGTATCTGGTGCTCAGCCAGCTACAGGACCATCTGATTGAGTTTAAAAGAAGCAAGACAAAGAAAATGAAGAGCTCTCCTGGCTCTGGAGTATTCCTGAATGATCATGGAGTGCATTTCTGGCATAACTCTCAGCCCGTAAGCTCTCCACGGCACGCAGCAGAGTTCTTACCTGAGCCACTGTGGCTGAGGACTCATCCTCAAGGGCAACAAAGCAAATAGTTTCTGCTCACACACGCCTCATTCTTCAGGAGAACATTTAGCCATGCCTCTTCTGCCTCTACCCACAAGGAATCAAAAAAATCATTGAAAAGACTGTGACAGTCAGATAGGATTAAGGCACAAACCCAGATAGATTACAGCCAGCCTAAGACCTGTTTGGGCAGGTAGATGCAGACAGCAGAGGTCTTCTGGCCATGCTCTGGGCTGGCATGGCAGGAGCCTGCTCTGATCTGGAGGCAGCATGGCACTGCATTTCATGCAGCCCAGCATCATGTTCTGCCTGACACAGAAGAGCAGGGCAGCTCCTGAGGGAAGAAGTGCGTGCCTTTCAGGCTGGGCAATGCTGACTAAAAGTGCTTTCATGGGTGCTGGGCAGGGCAGCTCAGGTCTGTCTGTACTATCTCCCAACAAACTCAGGAAAAGAGCTGGAGAGACTTGTCCTTCATGGCTCCAGGTCTTCAGTCCTTTCCTCCCAAGCTCACAGTAGCTCTTCCGTGCAGCAGGGCTCAGCAGGGTGGCTGCATTGTCCATGAAAGCACAGGGTGCTGCAGTCCTGTAGACTCCAGCAGCATGGGAGTTGCCACTTTCTTGCTGGCCAGGAGGGACTGGTTTGGCACCGCTTAACACAAGCCATAGATGCCATCAAACAACACCCTGTGCCAAACAGGCACTTTCTGCTGGAGTATCCCAGCACCTATCAGAAGTAAAACCTGTCCCAGCTTCATTAGAGTCTGAATTTGTCTGCTTCCAGCTTCTGCATCTCATTTATGTCTCTTGCAGCAGCATAGGTCTCTGAATTAGCAAAGTAAACACATATCTTCAAGCACAGCTTTAAACAAACGGAACCGAAATGCTTTGAACATGGCCTTACACTCACAGCAGGCTAGGCAGGTATTCGGTGATACAGCCTTAAACTATGTCCTAGGCGAGAACATGTTTGGGCCCACCTGGTTTGTCTTTAAGGTGCCCCTGAGAACTCCAGACTCCCCATGAAATTTGGACAGGCAAAATAGGAGTGGAAGTCAAGAGAGTGAGAAGATTTTTTAGGAAATAATCCTTTTTTGGAGGGGAAGGGGTTGGAAAGGTTGGGGTCCGTGCTGGTGCAGTCAGCTCTGGTTTCCAAAGGGACTCTGAGGGGCAGAGGAGGACCTTGATGGTGGCCCAGCCCTCACCAGCACAGCTCTGTCCTTGCCCGGTGTCAGAGCAGGGGAGGGGGTCTCAGGAAATTGACAATGCCAGATCAGATCAATTAAAGGAACATCTATCAGGCTCATTTTTCAGAAACAGACATTTTTTAATACCTTTAAAACTGATGTTGCCTCTGTTTTTGGGTTTTTTTTTTTCCTGGTTGTTAATTAAATCCTCTGCCAGACAGAAGCAGTTTTCAGTCCATGACTTGAAAGAGAAATTGAACCTCCCTTCAGAAGTCCCTGGAAAGAAGTCCTTACAAAGGAAGTGCAGTCGTTCTCCCAGGCCGGATTACCTTGCCTCTGCTTTCATCTTGGCATGAAATACATTAATCACTCTTTTTTTCACCCATAATGATTTAAGCAAGAGTCTAATAAACAGAGTCCTCATCCTCTGATGCTCAGCAGTGAGCTACATGGCACATACATAAGAGAACATCAGCAATTAGACAGGAGTTGAATTCTCTGTAACATGATTACAGTATAAAAATAGGCCAGCAAGAGGCTGCAACAGCACCTCCTTGTATGCTTATTTTGCACTAGCAAGGATATGGGGATTTTCAGAATTTTGCTTCTGTGGCTGCCATTTCATACTGCTTATAAAGGGATTTTTGTTGAATAGCAGAGCTCAGACAAGGCATGTTGTTATTCAAGAACAGATTATATGTGTGGATTACCTAGAAATACTCCAAAGGACACTATAAAAGGCAATTGTGTGCTTCTGATGAAAATTGTGGACTAGGATTAAAAGAGTATTATTTGTTTTTCACAAGCATGAGCTGCGTAAGTTTTAAATCAACCTGGATTTGCAGGTTTAAGGTGATGCCAGGAAGTGTTTGTTCAGTGCAGGAATGTCCTGTTCCTGTGAGTGTACATCTAGCAGAGCCCAGCTTTACCACTACCAGTTGTTGCACTTAGTACTTGCATTAGTACCTTGCCAGCTGCTGCATTTTAGTTGTGCAGACATTATTCCTTAGGACTTTTCCGCAAAGTGTTTGTATCTATAAAAAAAGCAGATGTATCAGACAGCACCCACCACCCCACTCCCTCTCTTCCAGCACTTGCCATCAAAGGCACTGGCCCCGGATGTCTCAGTGCTGCACCCATCCCAGTGGGGACAGAAGGTGGGACAGAAGGGTGGGAAGGAAGACTTAGTGCAATCTGTACAATAAAGATAGAGATCTCCAAACACACCAGCACAGCAAACACCAACTGATAGAGAAGTGTCCCATAAACTTGATGTATTTATGGCACACTGTGGCTATGATTGAGGAGAAGAACATTTTAACTGAGAAGAAGAATATTGAAATTACTGAATGCAATTTTTTTGGTTGCTTTAAATACTAAATCAATTTGGTTTGTTTCAATATCACATCATTTAAGGTAAGAATAATTTTGAATTCCCAAAGACCCAAGTCTTTATGAAAAGCATTATTATTTTGATCTACTCAAAATGAAACTCTAAAATCCAACAAATATGAACTCTCTTTCAAAGACATTTCAATCTAAATAGCTTTTATGACAATTTTTTTTTTCATTCTCGAGTTGATCAAGAAATGAGTGGTTTTGGGGTTTTGTTTGTGTTATCCTAGAAATGCTGTGTCTTTGTATGTCTGATGACAAAAGAAGAAAACTAATGTACTATTGCACAATTACTTTATTTCCAAGATAGGTTTCATTATTGTCTTTTCCCAACATCTGTCTCCTCCCATGGGCTCTCTCGGACTGTGTTTTTCCAGACCTCATCCCAGCCTGGTGTCTCACTGGCAGCCCAGCCCCAGGACCCAGCTGGCTCCTCAGCCCTGCATCAGCCACCATCCCAATCTCTTTCTCCCTTTTTAAATTACCTGTTTAAAACCAGATTGTTCAGACACATCAGACTTGCATTGAGTCAGTGCAGTATTTTTGAAAAGCCAATGTTACCCTCTCAGAGATGGTATCACTTACATTAGGTTAAAGACACTAATTTAAAAAACACAAAGCAGGCGCAACAGAACGAGCTATAATCAGACATAAACCATACAGAGACAGCGTTAAGATGTTCCTGCAGATATTCCCCACCTAATAAAAAATTTCACCTGTGGGAAGTCCTTGAACACCTTTGCTCTGAATACTTCCTGAGTCCTCTTAGCTCCTATGATGCAAGTCTTGCTGTTCCTTGTCTTCAGGAAATACCTCACCCTTCGGCAGAGGGCTATGGCACTTCACATCAAACCCATGGCACCAGTCCTCCTGATCAGAAAGGAGGAATGCCCTCCAAGGAGTGGACACCAAAGCACTTCTTGTCAAAAAAGGTGAAACTGAAGTGCAACCTCAGCTTTCAGCTCACCTTCTCCAGTACCATAAAGCCTGGTCTGATGCATGAACCCGAGCCTGGTCCTACAGCCTGCCCAGAGACCCCCAGAAATTAATTTCTCATTGTTCATGTCCTGGACTTCACTGCCAGTGCTTTCCCTTTGAGTGGGTGCAGGGACTGGAAGGGAGGCACAGGGCACCAGACTCCAGTCATCCATAACAATCTAGTTCTCAAGTGACCACCATCTCCACTGGCTCCTCAACTGCATAATCCAGGTCCTGTACCACACTGTACCTCACCATCTCCTGCCACACAGCTGGAAACGGGCTGGACCCAGCTCTGTGTCAAGGCAGCTAAGGAGCCAACCATTGCCCTCATACTCCCTAAGAAAAAACTTGCTCCTCTGCTAGGCCAAAGTGAGCACTTGCTTCTGGTGTTTGTGACATTGATGCTCTATGCACAACTGTATCGTAAAAAACCCTAACAACAACCTTTGGGAGTGATGCTGCTGAGGTACCTGATGCTGCACTGTTGACACAGCCCTCTGGCTCACTCCTTGGTGTAGTCCCCCGGCAGAAAGCCCCAGCAAGGGGTGGCAGCTCTTGTCACCTTCCTGTTGTCAATCAGGTACACACCAAAGCGAGTGCCACAAGACATGAGAAACCTCACGGCAGCCTTTGACGCCAGCCTGACCTAGGAATTAAATACTTGTTTTAACTTGAAAACACACAGCATCCACCCCAAGCTTTACTGCTCCGTCACAGAAATGAGTGTTAGGAAAGGACTCTCAGAGCACATGCAGGCAGGTCCTGACTGCTTTGTGAATGACTCATAAGGAACACTGTAAACTGAAAGTAAATGCAACATGTTTTATTTGAGGTTGGAATAAATTACAACTGTAAAGCATATTTTATTGCTTTAAAAATTGTCTGCTCTTAAAAGGCATCATTATCAAACATAAACAAAACAAAGACACATTTGATTAACAGTTTAGTTCTCCTAAGCTTCATAAACAGCTCAGTAGGGGGATTTCTTTGTATGATTGGCTCAGAAATTTGACTTTGACATGCATTATCACAATTCATAAGTTTGAGTGGACTGCAGATTTCATTTGATTTAAGATACAATTTTCTCTAAAATATCCCATTTAATACCCAGTCCTTCATTCCCTACTCAAATACAAATCCCACTGCTTTTGAAAAATTCCTTAAAAGATATGTGGGGCTTTCTGTCCCTGCAGAAGGAAGACTCCCAAGTCCAAACAAGGAATGAGTGTGACCCCCAAACCAAGTAAAAAACAAACTCTTCCCAGGTTAAAATACCAAAATCCCATGCACAAAAAATGTGTCCTTCCATTCTAAAGATTCTTGCTGAAACTCTTTGCATTATCTGAACAAACTGATGGGGAGAATTTATATTTTTGTCGTACAGATACTACCTGCCTGAGGCAGGTATGAATTTTGCTCATCACTTTTACTCCTCTAGGTGCAAACAGACCCAGGCAATCCAGTCTGCCCTAAGCCCTGGGGGGTGAGAGTGTGCTCACAGGGCCAGGTGTACTCAGCACTGGGCAGTGCCCAGCCCTGGATGCACAGACACCGTGACGGGGTCTGGCTAGCTTCAGATAGGTATGAAAGGCAGAAAGGAGGCCAAAAAGTCACTTCCTCAGCCTCCTGGGGAGCCACAGCTCCTGAACACCAAAAAGGGAATGAACATTCATAAGCAGCTCTCCTTGCACCACAAAAAAGCTTCTGCCAAGGTATCCTGTTCCACTTGGACCCTCTTGCAGTGCCAGGGCCGTGTGCTCCCCATGCCCTGGCTCCCGGACAGTGTCTCCCTGAGCTATTCCTGAGCAGGGAGCATGCATCTCTGCTAGCCTGGGCCCGAAGCAGCACAAAATGAGCTGGACTATATGCCCTGTAAAACTCTCCAGAAACCGAAATGGAGACTCCAGTCTCAATTAGCCCTTGGAACAACAGAGAAAGTTTGCAGAAAATATCTCCAGGGCAGCTTCTCTTCCTGACATGAAACCATCTTGAAAAATAACAAGCCACTAGTACAGAAATTCCTTCTAAAACCAGCTCAGTATCACTCAGAAAGTTCCTCTTTAGAGAAGTGTTTCTTCTCATAGCAGCCCCTAATGTTCTTGCCATGCCTACAGGAATGTGAATAGCTGAGTGAGATGCTAGGGTATTTTACACTATACAGCTGAATGGGAATGGTTGTCTATTACTGGATCCAAAAAATGTATGTTAAACTTCAAAGAAAATACTATTAGATTGATCCTGGTGTGATTTCAGTTTTCATCAAAATTTCATCAGTAACATATATAAATTTTGTATGTTTTGTGCATAATTTCATTAAAAAAAAACAGCAAACAAACTTTCTTCTACTAAACACAGTTTCTTCAGAAGAGATTTGTTTTGTGCCATGAGGGATAACCAGCTTTGATCTCTGTAAGGCAGAGATACAGCAGATTTCAGGTGCTGCACTTGCCCATAAGGACAGGGGCAGAGCTTTGGTGGGATATCTGGAGCTGTGCCACACTGGGCCAATTCTTCATGACTTTTCAGTATCCCACTCAATCAGGGAGCGGACAACCCTGGTTTAGTTCCCAGCCATATATTAAAGTGCTTAATGGAGAGGTGGGGAACAGCAATGCCCCTTCCGCCCCCTCAGGTCCTGGCTTAGGAAAGGCTTGTGGAAAGGTGGGTTTGTGGCTGCCTTTTGCTAGCAGGATGCACTGCAGCTGGGACAAGGGCATGCACACGGTATACCCTGATTCATCACATCTTAGAGAAACATCACTCAGAAACCTGCAAGCTTTTACACTCATCAGTCATGCTCTCTGTTATGCTCACTGAGAACAGATTCTTGGCTGACTTCTTTTCTTCCTTAGCAGTTCTGAATTTTGCTTTGAAGATGAGAAGGGGGAAAGCTCGCCTTAAGGGAGAGGGACGAGCAGAGACATTTGCAAATTAAAATGCGTGCACGTCAGCCACTCCAGCAATGACCTCCAGTCTGCGCTTTACAACATCTTATTATCTTGAACCTTCATTTTTCAGCCCTTTCAAAGGTTCCTAGGAGCATTCCTTTCTATATCAGTGAGATGTCTCAGGGGGCTCTACAGACAAAACTAATGAAAGGAACAAACTGTTGTCACCAGGGTAAGTTACAGGGTTACATTCAAGCCACAGACTCTGGGGGGAGCAGACTTACTCCATTTTCTGGTGCAAATGCCATACCAAGCAGCAAGCTGAGCACACTGAGAAGAAATATGGGCTAATTGTTAGTGCACTGGACTGGGATTTGTCAGATGGAGTTAATTCACCTTCCTCTTGTTCTTGAAGTAATGAGAAAAAGAAAAGAGTTTATTTATATTACCTTCAGGGTGCTCAAACATCTCCAGCTCAGCAAATACCCCTAAAATATTTCTCCTCTCCAAACAGCTCTTAGCAGCTTCTGCACTACCTCTTTCAGACTAAGAACAACAGACAGACAGAAATCTTCTAAGGAATCACTCTTCCGGGGAAAAAAAAGAACAAACTTCAGGATTGCTACATCTCGGCTAAGGCTCATTCACCCATCTGCAAAGCCTCTTACCCCTCCTGATCTTCACTCCTGAGCTGCCCATTTGCTGTGTACTTGCAGCCAGAGAGAACAGGAGCTCTTAAATACATTCACATCTTTATTTCTAATTCTCCAGCTTTTGCATCCAGCAAAGCAGTCAGGCCAGCACTGTCTCAGGCAGTTCTGTTAAAGCACCTTCTGGCCGATTGGGGACCACATTCGTACTGAACTGAACAGCTGATGGGACAATCAGTGAGCGCATCTGAAAGCAAGGCTGTTAACCAGTGCATTTGCTCATGGGGAGGGCAGCGTTCAGCCACTCCACCAAAATACGGCAGGCATATTAATTAGTGGTTACCAAATGCTCCGACTTTTCACAGACCTTTGTAAGTGCTGAGCATTTCAATTGGCAGGACAGCCATGCCTGAGAATTCAGTGTATTGTTAGAAACTGACATTTCCTTCTCCTACAATCCTTCCCATCACAAAGTGTCTCATGGAACAAACAAACGTCTACATTGTGATTACGCCAATAGAGGAACTGGGTCAGACATGGATGCCAGCTGGATCAGACCCATAGAGCAGATGAATGATTTAGTCAAGCGAAAACTAAGTCACTTGATGCCAGGCCCAGTGCTCCATCCACACCACCAGAGGTTACCAAATAAGGGACATAAATAATCCCCCAAAGGAACTGATGTATCATGAAGGGCTAAGAGCCTCTGAAGCTATGTCTAATGCCATAAAGCACAAGTGTATTACATGTTAAGCTCTGTCCCTGCTTCTCTGTCGTGAGGGCAGTGGGTTGCTCAGACAGTTGTCTTCTGGGCAGCCTATTACATTATTTCCTATGGAAATGCAGGTAAAGGCATGTATACTATTCAGTAGTAGAACAGAAGTCTTGTTTTACATGGGCTGAGAGAATGTTTCTTATACCCAAATGAGATTTTTGCATGCATCTGCATACTCACCCAGATACTGCCCCTGCCATGCTCCATGCCTGAGTGTCATGCCCAGTTGCTCTGCGTAGCAGGCATGTCATACGCACACAGTGACCCGGTACAAGAGCACATTCTGCAGGCCAAGTCTCAGGCAAAAATTCACCTATAAAACCTAAGTGTGTTGGTCATTTCTTGCAGTGAATTGGGCTTTCACTAGGAATTAACATAAGCTGTAATGACTAATCTTATACTCTGTGCACTTGCTTATTTTCTTTTCACAATTCAACCACTTTCCTCCTTAATACTAAAACACTAAAGTCTTACATAGCATTCAGAGCATTATTTCTGCTGGCTGTGTTTTGCTATGCTCTAAGCCTCTGTCACAATGCATGCAAAGGATAATGGCTGAATTTGTAATGCTTTTAACTAAAAAAATACTTTTAAAAACATAAACCATAAATTATTTATTCCTCTTTGTCCATTGTTTTAAGCACTGAATCTTCTCCCAGGATTTTACACAGTTCATTCAGTCTCTGCTGCATTTTAGGAATTCCTGCAAGCTGGGATTCCAGTCTCTGTTTTTCCTCACTCAATGATAAACGGATAGCAGTGTCCAACTGCTCGAAACGCCAGCCGCCTTGTCCGTCAAACTGCAGCAAATGAGTGTGGTACTTCCTGCAGTAGAAATTAAAGCATTAGTAATGCCTCAGGGAACAGATGGTTCATTTTTGCATGCAAATTTGGATGTATGTACCTCTTTTCAAAGGTGCCTCTCAGGAATTTGAGAGTTGTCCAGTTCTGGATCACTGGGTAAGAATTTTTTTTCAATGACTCATCATCCCAAGACATTCTTTCCTAAGGGATTTGGGTATTTCAAAGCCTGTCACCAGGACTGCCCCAGGCCAATAGTGAAATTCGGGTGGGTGCCAGCTGGAAGCAACAGCAGTGGTGTGGGCTCCCAGCCAGAGCAGTCATTGCCTCAGCAGCCCACATGGCCGGGCTCTGAGCCCCTCACCTGCGGGGATGCTGGCAGGAGTGGGCAGCAGGGCCATGGAAAGTCCACTCATCACCTGCTGTCCCTGGCCAAGGTAGTGGCCTCCCTCTTACTGCCTCCCTCTTAGAAACATTGTGGCTACAGCTGCCTTCAATACAACCCCATCAGATGCCTTTTTCCCTGGGAAGCTGGAACAGCAGCATCAGTCAAAGTTCATTTCTCCCTCAGGAATTCTAGTCCCAGTTTATCTTATTTACCTTTCTGATAGATGTCTTACCTCCTTAGCAGCAAATACAGTGAGGCAGGCATGATGCACTTGATCCTACTGATAAAATTCAAGTTTGTTCAAATTACACCTCAGTTTGTTCCCCTGTGTCTTATAAGGTTGGCTAAAAGTAACTTTATTCCTAAAACATGGTTCAGTTTGCAAGGGGCCAAAATAAAACTGTCTGTGTAGGAGTCACAGATCTTTCAGTGAGTATGAGGGTGTGTGCACTGAAAATATTCAAAGGTGTGAGTTTGTCAAGACCTGACAAAACATTTTTCAAGAGGTGCCAGAAGAGAGCAAAGAGTTCCCTCAGAGCTGCTGGTATGACTGCATCATTTATCACTATAAATTTTAGAAGGTAAAATGCATCATAAAACACCGACTATAAATCCCATCCAGGGAACATGACAGTTTTAATAAACTCAATGACTTATGACATGGGAATGAAAAGAGACTCATCTCCAGACTTACATTCACCACTTCTTGCATATTATCCTTTGTGATACCAAATGCTTGACCCATCCTTCTATTTCTCCCCCACCAAACCCTCAAAACACCAAGAAGCTAAATGCTGCAGATAGAGGACACAACTGAAGTTAAAAGAAACATACATAGTATTTCTGTGGAAGAACAAAGTATAGTTTAACCACTTGCCATGTTTTCTATCTTCTCCCTGCACTGGTAAACTTCTCCAAGACATGTCATGTATCTTGTCACCTTTAGAGAATAACCTGGTGATACCTGTTGTGGCTGTGGTGTAGACTAATTAATTACCTCTCAGATATCTGCATATTAATAACTGAAACACGGTAAAAAATAAGATGGATGAATAAATACCTTTCAAAGAATGAAAAAAATCCATGCTAAATTAATTTATGTCACTATTGTTGTAGACAACTTATTTTAGAAACTGCAGTAGATATTGCCTAAACAACTGCCCTAGTACAAAGAATAAAGGCCAATCCACTGCTTGTCAGAAAGCAGAAAGCAAGGACCACGATAAAGCCCTGAATATACTTACCAAAGAGAAGGTCTGTGTGTTATGGAAAGCAGGGATATCCCAGCAGCTTTTGCAGCTTGGAATATCTTTCCTTCGACATCAATGCTTACAGCACTCGTACATTCATCCAGCAATGCATATTTTGGCCTTTCAAAAGCAGATAAAGAACATTACTCTTCTAGGTTTTGGACAGTATTCCCATGTACAAGGTTTAATTGAAAGAACAACAGGAAGTAGAGAGCTATTTTTGCCAGACAGCTGTCCCTTATTTACAGCTGGAAGCTGGATAGCAACAACATAAAGTTTCCATGCATTATTCAGGTGCAAAGACAACTTCCAGGAAAAATGGGCTTTATTTCCTGGCCCATTTTAGTACACAGTGATCTAACTTCTATGTCCTAGTCTGACCCAGTATTATTTTGTGCTCTCATCAAGTTACGCAGTCACTTAAGCTGACTTGAAGTTTCCTATCCACTGCTGTGTAAGGACTGGGCTGCCTTTGAGTGCTCTCAGTCTCCAACATAAAAAGGCTGAGGAGCTTGGCTTTCAATCTCCAAGAGCTTCTTGCAACAGTCCATCAAACTTCAGCAACATTTGTAGGAGGGAAGATGTTTGTGCCTGAGATGTTAAAGAAAGACGTATCTGAAAAACACAATGCTATGTTGCCAAAAGCAAAGCTTAAGAAGCATTACCCAAACTAAAGGCAGAACTTGTATGAATAAACAACAAGATTTATGCAGGTCCTATGCTAGACAATGTTGCATATTGCATGCAGATTATAGTCTACTACTGCTCAAACTGTAACAGGAAACCTGCAAAACTCTTTCTCATTCTCAAATGCTTCTTAAGGAACAAATCATAACACTTACTTGTGGTAAAACATCCGGGCCATGCCCATCCTTTGTTTTTCTCCTCCCGATAAGACATCTTTCCAATCCATGACAGCATCCCAGCCTTTTTTAAAAAATGCAAACAAAATTAGTCAGGACAACATGTTTATGAAGGAAATGCAGCTTCACTTGCAACATCTCTGCAATCTGTAACCAAAATCAGGAAGAGCATTTCCACGGCAGAAGAAACAGCTCAGGGCTTCTGAATCACATCTTCTGAAATACCTCAACGCCTATCCACTGGCAATCAATTGGAAAAATGTCCCTTATATCATGATAATTTTGAAAGTGGAATTTAGACTTTTTGGTCATATACACATTGTCAAAAAACTTTACTTACCATCTCTTTGAAAACACCTCTTTGACCTGTATATAACTAGCAATTTTATTTTGTCATATTTGTTTCATGGAACAATTCTCTATTTTTTCTTGAAAGGCATGAGTGGAAATTTAAAAGCAAATTAAAATAAATACAGTGTAAAAAATAAAGAGCAGTGTCAGACTGCATGCACAACTGTAGGCAAAGAAAACTGTCAGCAAACTCAACAGAAACACAACTGCAGACACAGTGATGTATCTGTGTGCACAGACTGGAAGCAAAACTGCAATCAGACAGAAGAATCTTCTCTAAAAATTTCCTACTACCTTGTATTTAAAAATAATCCACAACTGCTATAACATGGGGTATCCTTATTTAATATTCTGCATGGTCTCTAACTGATTTATTTCTTTATGACTTTCAGGTACATGCAACAGCAGCATGAGGCATTTTATCTGTGATCTTACAGCAGACTGGTGTTCTGTGAGTACACAGGCATAATTAATTCCTTCTACTGAAAAACTTAAAGCAAAAAATTACCTTACCAAAAGTAAGTTTTCAGTCAAACAATCCAGATGGAAAGAGTCGCAAAACAGACGAGTTTTCAAAAAAGTGTGATGTAGCAAAAGAGCTGATAAGACATGTTTCTCAACAGATCATTTATTCATGAGACAAGCAGCTAGAGCAGGGCTCAGAGGAAGTGAACGTTTTTTCAGATCAACCCCAGAAATACTGTAACTAAAAAGTTAATACCACAACCAAAACCCCTTTTCTGCCACTGCCAAACTTATGATAAATATTTGCCAGAAAAGACTATAATAAGATAAAGCAATGAGGGTGGGCTGTGTTATTTCTGATACCTACACAAATGTGAGACAATGGGGCTTGTGAAGGTGCAGGAGGCTTGGTACCACTCTGCCTGTGCTCGGTGCTATACCAGGGCTTGGCAGGACTGAACAAAACATCAGTGAAACATCTGATGAGGAGCTGTGTGACCAAAACCAGGAATTGATAATGAGAGAGACTAAAGTTCAAGAATTTGCTCTACGTAAAATTAGAAAATATAATGTAATGATTTTTTAATAAATATTTATAAAGTTAGATTTAAAAAACAGGCATATGCAAGAAAGACGTCACCTTTAGTGATCCTATAGTTTTTTCTGTGTTTTTCTTCCATTCTTGTTTAAGGATGCCAGTGGGTACACTCCCAGGAGCAAATACAGTGCTTTCTGTCAAGAGGCTCCCAGCAAACATGGAGCTGTGTACTGATTAACTGAACTACCATTTGGATGTACTCTGGTAAAGGGAACGGATACACACAGAGATACACACAGGCTGCTTCTGCTGAGCAGTCCCAGTGCTGGGACCTCACAGAGAGCTGGAGTGCTGCTCCACCAACACCCTGAGCTTCCAAAAAGCACTGTAAAACACCTGGAGCGCTCCCTTTTGGCAAAGAGTTCTAACAAGGGATGGGAACAGTTCTTCACAAAAGACATAGAAACAATTATGCTTCTGAAGACAACATTCAAGCTGCTGCTTATGTTCTGTTATTTTTAAGCTGAGGATACAGATGAGCTCCAGGACCTGGATCTGAGCTAGGGTGTGGGTGGGTGTGCATGTGTGCACATGTGCCCAGGGAAGCAGTGCCTGTGTTCATACAGTTTCTTCCTAATCAGCTTATTAAAAGACAAAAAGGGAATGAAGTTCAAGAAGAAGCACCCTCTTGTCAGCAAAATAATTCTATTATTTTCTTTAAAGGTGCAAGGTTTAACCTCCATTTACCAGGATACAATGGTTATCTCTGTGGTTGCTTCAACTTACATTCTAACTGAACATGACATGTGTATCTCGTCTCTTCCTGCCTAACACCCTCCCTGAACTCTCCTATTTTCCACTTGGAATGCCTCAAACAACAGACAAGGAATGATGCAATTTTATATTACCCCTTTAAAAATTATTTTCTAATGTCTAAATAATTCCGTCCAAACACTTAGGCATTGTAACGCACACTAAACCGACTCCCCCCTATCTGTGAACAACAGTGCATCTACTTGTCTCCTGTTTCTTCCTGCTGACATGGCACAGGTCTGTGAAGTTACTTAGTGTTCTGGAAATACCAGCCAAGCCAGTGGCTTAGGTCATCCATAACTGTGGCTTTGTCGAGACGGACATAACAGCACACACTTGTACTTAAATAAGTAAATTCTAACTACCTTTGAATCTAACTATAAAACTCTCAAACTAACTGTCAACCTCATCATATAACTACATCCACTTCACAAATGAAGAAACGAAATGGCTCGCGCATGAATGCAGCACAGATCTCTCAGTAGGTGCAAACACAATCCTGGCTTTCAGAGTCCAAATTCCTTGCCCACCTCCTTGTCATGGCTTTTGCACCCAGTAAGACAAAGAGGATGTTTAATGTGCCGGGGCACAGTAACAGCAGCAGGAATACAAACAGCTGCCAGCAAAAACTAGTGATAACCTCAGGACAGCAGCATTTCATTTTCTTGCATGGCTTCTTTTATAATTCCTTTAATCTCAGTTTTCTGAAGGAAAATGCAAGCTGTATTTGTCAACAAAAAATGAGTTACTCCTGGGATCTGCAGCCCTTCTGCACCCTTCATCATTGTGAACCCTTGCATTTTCACACAAGACTGAGTATTCAGCTGCCACAAAAAGATAAGCTTAAAAGTTCTTTTTTCAGATCTACATTCCAATGCACCTTATCAGACGTGGACTGAAGGACAGAAGAAAGGCTAACACAGCAGACCACAGCCAGCGAGTCCACCCCTGTGAGTTTTTGGGCATGGAAGCCTCTTCCACGGCGTATGTAAAACGAGCGCAGTGCTTTGCAGGATGAATATGCAAAGGCAACTCAGAACTGAGCAAGGAACAAAGAGACCATCAATTGTGTGAGCCCAGCTCAGCATGACACTGCAGGGATTTGTGTCTCTGGATTTCAGAGCCACTGAAAAAGCTGGCAGAGCTCTTCAGAGTTCCTGCTGGTACCAGTAACAAAAGCAAATCCAGGGCTAAAGCGCTCAGATGAAATAATCTCAGAGAGAGGAAATGGGCTTGTCCATCTGTTTGTACGTGGCATGGCACAAAGGCTCTCTGGACAAGACCCAAAGATATGACAAACACGCAAAATAATGAGGAATAATTATAATCTGGGGTGCTGAGAAACCATATACAGGTTGAACTTGTTCAGGAATGCCATCAGCCCCAACCGGACAGGCCCAGTCACGCGTGCGCCGCGCAGCTACACGTCCTCGTGGCTCCTCTCGTGTGACAGGCTGTCAGCAGCCCAGGGCTGCACCTTGACTGACACTTGCTAAATACACACAGATTTTCAAATCAGGTCAGAAGGAACTACTTTATGTATATGTACTGTGTATCTCCATGCTTTTAGCCCCCATTTCTGGACTTGCTTTGCCATCACACACGCTGAATGCAACCTTCATTTTGTATGCAATTATGGTACTGGTAGAGCTAACAACTTCACAGATGTTGATGGGGGCACCTTTCATATAATAAAAAAGTAAGTAACAAAACAGCATGCCTCTAATATCCAGCTGGTGAGAAAAACATTAGTGTGGGCCTCAGTGGGAAGAGAGCTCTGCCTCCAGCAGCAAGGCGGGCTACTGCCAACAGCCACTGCACTGCGTTCTTCAAGGGCTTGGGCTCAGGAACATCCAGAACATGGTGCTGGGGAGGGGGATTTTGGTTGTTTTGGTGGATTTGATGTATTCTGTTGATATCCTTTGAAAAATGTTTCATGAGGGTAACATGGAAGCTAAATGCCAAACTGGGCTATTTATTTTACATACTTGTAACTGGGTCAAACCTTAATGCTAGAAAAAGAGAGGAATTTCTGTCATTGGCAGCAACAGAAACAACATCAGACGTAATACTTGGAATGTGGTGACCCTTGTACTGATGCAGTGTGGAAGTAATTCAGCTAAAAACAATAACATCACACCAGAACAAATAATTTGAGTCAAAGTTGCGCACTTCTGGCTTCATCTGGCTTTTTCATAACTGCCCACAAGGAGCAGAACACAAAACTACAAAGCATCAGATTATACACACATGGCATTCATGATCAATTAAAGCACAAGACGTTTCTATGGGATTTTTCATTATTTCAGAAAGAAAAAAGTTCCATTTTTAATAAAAATAATTTTAGTTTAAAAACATGATTTTAAGCAAATGAATAAAACAAAAATTGGAATGAAAAAACACTAGTCGATGTGTAAACAAAAAATTTCAACTGTTCACTTTCAGCAAGTATTTCTCTGTCTTGCTGGTTCAAAAAATCCCAGAACATGAGTCTTTGTCCCAGACCAGGGGCAGCTTTAAAAAATATCTAAGCGTATGAAATCCATGTAACGTGTCAAATCATATGTCACAGATTTCCTCTCTGCTCCTACCTTGGCACTTGTCTCCACAAATGCCCAAGAAGAAAAGGGAACAAGTAAGTATATTATGATCCTAAAAACTTCCTGGTATGTGCTAATCTCTCTCCCCGTTTTCTGGCTTTGCCCACTTCTGTTGCTTTAGATCACAAAGCACCTAAGACATGTTTTTCCCCAACATTTGTTTGTGCAAGCTTTTGCACCCTGTGCCCTTATCATGAGCTTCAGTATAGCACCAGTGAACATTAACAGCATCCTCCAGAGTTTGTAATAGATTGTGTGTGTTGTGCATGTGCAGTCAGACAGGCAGAAGAGCAAGAACAGGGTCAGCAGTAAATACTTTCTTGGGCACGGAAAGCAGCGCGAGACTGATCCAAACCTGGGGTTTCAGCATGGCAACCCAGAACAGTGACTGTAGCCAAAGCACCTCGTACATGGGGCACAGGGACTGCCCCATCACCAGTTACATGATCCAGCTGCAGGGTCAGAAACCACAACCATGAGCACTCAGAGACTGCTGGGGGGGTGCCTTTGGCCGCCAAAGGTCAAGTGTCATGCAGTCCAACCACAAGTACCAGCACACAATGAATGCACACACTCCACAGTGACTTCTTGCCACTGACAATTTAACTGCTCCTCCTTTTCCAGATGCCCATTCCAACGTTCCTGCTTGTTCTTCTGCAATCTGGGCACCTCACTTTGTGAAGTAAATGACTCAGGAATACGAACAGGAATAGTTGTAGTGTCTGTGTAGGAACGAGAGGCCTTCTCTGCAATTGTTCTGGTCACTGAGTTTAGCTCTGCCCACTTTTTCTTGTGTTATAGGATCAGATCTGAATAATAACATGAATCAGAATGATGGCAGATTCTTATTTTCTATTGCAACAGTCATTATTACATTCTTAAAGAAGCATTAACCCATAGTGGAGAAGTATCTTTAGGTATACAATCGCTGTTGTAAATGATTACTACTTCCCACTCTAAAATGTGCAGGAAAGACTCAGGAGTGTCCACACATACTTTAAAAATAAAAGACACCTTCTGCCTCTTTAACAGAACAATAGGCTGCCATCCAGGAATGGGAATTAAACATTGTATTGGGATTCCCAATGGCTGAAGCACTACTCTCTGTTGTCAGAATGATCCTGAGAGTCACCAAGCACACAAATGTCAAGGCAATGCACCCAAAGTACCTGATCAAAAACAGCACTCACAGCTCGCACAGAAAGGCAGGGTATATTCAGCACACCCTTTAAAGGGGTCTGAAGATCCCTTTTCTTCTCTCTAAATGTTACCAACTTTGTCCCGTGTCTGTTTTAAAAGCATAATGATGGGGAGGAAATTGAAACTAGAGATTAGTGTCTGATAGGAAAAAAAGGATAAAAATTATTGCTGTGCTTGGGGGAAAAAAGCCATGAAATGCTCCAGTTCCTTAGACACAAAAGAAGCCTTTAGCATCTTGACATTTATAGTGCCAGTATATATATATATACACAGTCCCTTACTCTGAGAACGAACAATGCTGAGAACACATGGCAACTTTAACAGCAAGCAGCAGATGGCAACACTCTGCTGCCAGCCAGTGCCGCTTGGTTATTTTTAACTTGCTCACTCTGGTGGGGTGGACTCAGACACTCCTTCTCATGGCACACATTCCTGCTGATCCCACAGACTAGGGAGGTGAAAGCAGATCTGACTCTCTTCATTCATATGCTTTCAAGTTGATGTAGCCAGTGACATTACAATGTTTTAAGACAGGTTACAGTTTTTATGAAAATCAAGGAAGGTCAGTGACCCCACAATACCATGAAAAGACTGGCCATCACAAGATAATGAGGATGTTCATTTTGGGCATGGATTTACGGGGGAGGAGAGGAGCACTTAGCTTTTCTCCCTCTTTTAGCATCAGGAGCAACAACCATGTGGCTGTGCAGCTCCCACAACCACAAAGGTCTGGATCCAGTCTTGCTAGTTCAGTTAGTAAAGGTCAGTCACACTAAGACATACATGCAAAGAATGGATTTTGTCATGTTTTCTACAAAAATATGCAATTTACCTCCTTCTCTTTGAACTATGTGGTACAGATGAACCATATGCAGAATAGACTCCAGATCTTGATCTTGGTAGCCTTTCTCATGCATGTCTTCCACCGAGTCTGGATAGATGACTTGATCTCGTAGTGTTCCAATGGACATGTAGGGCCTGAGGAACAATATACGGAAACTGGTAATGAGTCTGGCTTCAAGTGAGCACATCTTGCTGATGCTCTACGAACAGACTATAAGGCTTTAAACACTATGTTGCTAAAACTGTATTTATCCAGTGGGTGCATTGTGGGTGAACATTTTTCTAATGTCCTTACCTTAAGGACAACGTATTGTTTCCATAGCAGCTGATTACAGGGTAACAACAAGGGTAGTGTTAGCATGGAAACACAATGACAGATGAGGCAGAGTAAATATCCACTTCATTGCCCATTTGGAGTGCTTTCACTTGGAATCAGCAGAGCTATCCTGTATTCAAGGTTTGGTACTCTAAGAGATTTAGAAATCCATTTAAACACTCTCATGTTAAAATCAAGTTGTAACAAAAATATTGCAACTCAAGCTGCATGGTAAAGAATTCCATGGTGCAGCAGGGGACACACAAGTCAGACAGGAGAGCACTGAAAACCTTCTTTGCACTGAAAACCTTCTTTCTCTACTATTCTGGAGTGCACAATTGTGACTGGGCATAACTTAGCTAGCTCTAGAAGCCAGTGTACCACTTCTGAATTGCAAAGTAGCACACATTAAAGGGGCTGGTCACCTTAAACCTCCCAGCACCAGACTCTCTTTGCCAAGTACAAGGCTGTGCTGTATGTGAAGCAGCTTCTTGATCACCATATTTCCAGACCAGGTAATACCATCTGTCTTACTAAAACAAGCTGTCTCTAATTTGAAGCCAGAGTCCCCAGTCATGGTTGTGTCCCTGGAATAGCTATAGACAACTGCCACAATATCATGAGCTGTGCCCAGCCTCTGGTACAGCCCAGGCCCCAAAAATCCTCCTTAGTCTCAAAACAACGTAAACTGAAAGAACAGTTTCACAGCTCTCTAAAAGATATCAGGCCATTCAGGTTGAGATAGCAAAGGCAACCTAAGACACATCTATTTGACCATTTCTTTTGCTGGTCTAAGGATTTCTTGTGAAGGACAAATACCCATCCTATCTCACAGTCACTGCTGATAGCTCTTGAACACTGGAAACACCACAGGAATAGTCTGTGGGATTTTGAGCTTAGAAGGGAAAGCCAGAGCCAAAGAACAGTCAGGCTCCAGACTCTGTTCTTCTTTCTGTGCCAGGAGTTCCACTAACTCCCTCTGGGTTCATCTGCTAAAACAATGCCAGTCTTATTAAAGCTGTAGTGCCAGGGGATGATGATAGAGAGAAGCAGTCAAAACTGGGCCAGCAACGAGGAGGCTTCCAGGCAGCTTGCTCTTGCCACTAAGAACTGCTTCCAACAACTTCACATTGTGTTAAAAAGTGGTCAGTTTTCTTCCCTAAAAAGCTCTGGACCTGTGTGGCAGGAAGGTCTCAGCCATGCAGAGGCTTTGCCTGGCAGAGAAGTGTCAGATTTCTTCCCTTCTCTTGGAGGTGTCTGCAGAAGGGTGGATCTATCCATTGTTATTCTGAGAGTCCCTAAAATACACCATAGAGTAATGTGAAGGAACTCACAGTGCAACAAACAAAGAATTACAGAACTATAAGAGCTGCCATATAAACTAAAATTCATATGCAAGCTGGCATCAGCTGCATTGGTTTTAGTGCTGCAAACATCCGTGGTGAACTGTCTGAACCCGCCCGTAGTTAAACTACTTTCACCACCAGCTGGGTGAGGATGGGAAGGGCAGGGGATCTGAACTCTTTGCAAATATTTGGTTATCTCTTTGTTGTGGCAAGCACCCAGATGGAGCAGAACCACAAGTCAAATAAAAGCACTGCTAGCTCCTATTTGCTCATTGTTCTGCTCTCTGCTTATTGTGGCAATGGTACTGCTCTGGGCTGCTGTGTGAACACTAGTACCAAGTCCAGAGAACCACTTACATTAATTGGGACATTGCAAAATCTCAACACTAAACATTAAGTAACTTCATGAAGTAATGAGATATTACATATCCACAATGCTCTCCGTCTAATATCCCAAAGGACTTGACTTCTTGCATGTGTAGAAATCACTTCACTTGCTCCAGACTGCTGCCACCTCTGGGACAGAAGAGCAACTCCACCTGGGCTCAGAAAGTTTTAAATCAGTGGGTAAAACTGTAATTTAGGTGAACCTGCAGGTCAGGGCAAGGAGGACAGAGCTATCTATCATATAATTTGTCTGGGGTTTAATACCTTACTCTTGTGAAGTATGATCCTGTAATGACTAGCAGCTCTGAGATTTAACCTATGGCAAAACAGAGAAAGCAATGCTCAAACACACTGTGCCAGGACACTTGGTGCCATGCTGTTTACTGAGTCACCAGCCCTGCTTCCTGGCACAGCTGGATCTTCCTTGTGGCCTCCCATCTAAACATATCAGTACTACCAAGCATGCCTCACCCCACCTAGTTTGTAAAAATTACAGAAAAGCCCCGCGTGCAGTGGAGTAAAAAACTCCACCAATTCCTAACTAGCAGAAAGAAAGAATGGCTTATGGTTACAGGTCTGTTCCAGGAGGTGAGAGAGCATGCTCGCTCCACCATCTCATAACAAGTTACTCATGTCCCTGAGGGGACACTTCATCTTTCTCAGCTTGGGATATCTCATTTGGGGCTCCAAATCCTGACAACAAAGAAAGGCACCTCTATGGTTGATTTATTCCATTTATTTAAGGGTAGGGATGGATTGCTACCTGGGGGTGTCTTTTCCCTTAATGGGGCACCGCCCAGGCAACTAACTAAAATAACTAATTTCTGAAGTGCTAAAGTTAGATGAAATCTCATCTAAGTCATACTCTCATAATCTTATACTAAACCAGAATTTTCTAGCCATGGCTTGAAGACAATAACCTCCTTATGTATCATGGGTGCCAAAAGTTAAACACATTAAAACCTCAGGTGCCTCAGGTGTTCTTGTAACTGGGGTTATGTGGGCTTAGTGGGTCACTAAGCAATAAGAAGCAAGGGTAACTGGATACAGCAACACTGAAATTTTGGCTTTGCCAGTAAGCTCCTTGTTAAAATACTGTTGTCATTAATTTTTTAGCAGTCTGAGCAACAAAAACAGTCTTTTTTTCCCCAAAGTAATATTTGAGTTTACCTGGACTTAATTGATTTCTGATGGAGTTTTTCCTTTCAGCCACAGTGTCTGGGTTCCAGCCTCAAAGAAAGCACTCTTATAGACTCTGAAAGCAACTCCACTGCCATGCTGAGGTCATGTCTTTGGTGGTAATAGCTCTGCAATTGTTTCCTTTCTTTCTCTGCTTTCTGAAAAAAGATTTCTATGCTGTTTTCAAGATACTGGATTTAAGACCAGTAATCCTTTTTTAAAGCTTTGGTATTAAGCCTCCACAAAGCTAAGAAAACTTATTCATTCTTGCCTGTTTTTCTGGGATATCAAGGCATTTATTGGAAGAGACACTTTCAGTTCTCATAAACTGATCGTTTTTCAGTCAGTTTGACAGCTTTATTGCATGACCAATTTTAGCTTGGTGCACTTAGCACTTCACCTTGCAGCATTGTGACTTCATTCTGCTAGAAACAAGCCATCATCCCTAAGGCTTATGGCTTCCTCTTTCCAGTACAGGTTTTAAAGAAAGACAATATCAAGAATCTGCAGTCTGAAGCCTGTGGTATGTACAATTCCCCAGGGTCCTGTTGACACATGACTTTGTGTACAATCCTGGCATAATAATTGAGGAAACACAGAGGGGGGAGAGCTAGTGCTGCCAATGCTACGGTTTCTTCACTGCAGTCAGCTCTGGAAAGGGAAAAGGGGGCAGGTGCTACAGAACATTCTGCAGGATGTACCAGCCCTTGCCTTTCCAAACAGAGGACTTATGTGCTGGAGCTGCTCACGTGGAGAAAAGGGTATCATGCAATTCAAAGGGACTGCAGACCACTGAACACAGTAGCCAGGCTGTACTGACATCTAGTAATCCTCTGACGTCCTGAAGAGCAGAGGACTTCACACTTTGAGGTAGCAAGTTAAGTGAGGCAACTTGCTCAGATGTCAAGAAATTTCTGCTCCAAATCCAGAACAAACCATATCCACTTGAAATATTTCAAATGCTTTCTGAATGTATTCAAAAGTGTTTCCATCTTCTGTGCAAAATAAATTGTATTGACAGAACTGATCATCTGTTCTGACATCCATAATTTTATTTTAAAGAATTACAGCTAGCAATCAATGTGGGCTCTGAGTGTCTGTAAAGCAATCTGAATGGTCACAGTCTTAAATACAAGCACCCTGGAATAAGAAAGTGACCAAAAATAAACTCTAATTAGGTGTCTGGCATCAGAAGTTAAAGGGTATTAGTTCAATGTAAGTGCTCAAGGAACTGCTTTCAGGTACGGTCTAAAGCTCACCTCGCCTTGCTTGGCACAGGCTGGGATTAACATTTCCTCCATGGAAGGTAAAGTCTAAAAATGTGTGGCTTGTGGTTCTGAGACCCATCTGCATGGCCCTGACTTAGTGATCAATACCTGATTTGCCATTTGCTGTCCAAGTATGTTTGCAGTTATTATTGCAATATTATTCTCACAGATATGCAGTTATGTGGAGAAATTATGTACAATGCAACTATAAACACTTGGCTGATCCACGTAAAAGTGTCTGTCTCTGGCTGACAAGATGCTACTCTAATACATACAAGTGAGAGAGAAAAAGGGGAACACTGCATCTGGGATTCTCCTTTTCAGATAAACTGCAGCTTGGATTTTCAAAGGAGATTGGATGGCTTCAGAGTGTAATTCAGCATGCTTGATTTAACAACTAAAATAACATGTATTTCAAATTTAGGCATCTCTATTTTAAAAGGTGATACTAGAGCCCAAGCCTCAGCCATGGGGGTACCTTCCTAAGAAACCTGAAAGGTCTTAAGGAGTCAGTGCTTGCACTGAAGAATCTCCAGTTCAGAAAGCCAAATACTGTCTAATTCCTTGGAAGGTTCAACACAGCATGGAATATTAGAGCAACAGTTTTAAGTCCAGCACAAAACCCTGCAGCTACTAGAGATGCAAGAGGAGGGGCTGTATGACAAGTTTATGGTTAGCGTAGCTCTTCAAAGAACTGGATTCAGGCTTAGTTCTTCTCAGCTTGCAGGGCATCAGATTGCTATTTTTCTAGGCTAGTGTCCTAGCTAAAAAGGAGTCAAAGAGAGGGCACCTTCTAATCTTCTCACTGAAACAAGGAAACCACTGTTAAGAGGCAGGAACCATGTGTCCAAAGAGAGTGTTATTGGAAAGAGCCTAATTATATACTATACCAGTCAGAGTCCTCAATTGGAAGAAGGGAGACTTTAGTACCAGTCTTTTTTCCCTCAATGCTCTTTATGATAAAATCCAGTAACTATCCTAACCCTCCAGTAGTATTGTAAAAATATTTAAAGGGGATTCCAATCTTATTTAGGTGCCTGCTCTCAAGAGATATAAATGGGTTTCACACTTTGTTCTCAGTTTGGCACCTAAACTGCAGTAAGTGGCAGATCATACATTTATACTTAGAGATTCCTACAGGTTAACTCTAGGTGGCTCCCTTTACATACAACATAGATATTTTGGATTATTTTTCAAAAGCTTAAAATCTCTGCCTGACCATCTAGGGGATCCCCCCGTATTTCAATTTTCCATCACCTTGCTTGCCAAGATTGTAATTTTAGGAGGTGCTATACTTTGTCTGGAATCACCTCAGCTAAACTCCAGCGATTGCAATGCTCCTGATTTAGATTAATAGTAAAAACTCCAGTTTTCACCAACAGCAGTGCTTGATCAACAGTGATCACCAAGAAAAAACAGCTTCCACCAAGTAACTGAACTCTTAATAATTCTTTGATGACATTAATAAAATAAACAGAAAAAAAAAAGATGGCACCACCACTACAAATTTGAGAAAATAAAATGTCTTGAATGAATGTGAATTAAGTTCTTTTTCAGTAGTGTTGTATCCACTACTCTCACACAGAAGGTGCTATCACCAAAGAGTTAAAAAGTAATAAAACAATAGTTATCAAAATTTAAAAAACCACAACAGACTGTGTATCACATTGTGTCTAGTTCAAGGGATTTTAGGGTCAGCTAAAGTTTCAGCAACCCTTCTAAATTTATAAATAATTGATCTGTCTTTAAACTACCCTACACTGAACTTCGCTCTCCACTCATACAGAACTAGCCACAAACATCCTCTAAATATTTCAGACAGATCGGTTACCTGAGTGGAAAATCCTACCAGAGCACTAAAGACCATAACACTAAGGAACACAGTTAACAGGAAATGAAATGCACAGTATGAAAGGCTGAATTCTCAGTGCATATAATTAGAATCTGGTATCAAAGGCTGAAAAAATCACATTAATCACTCTATGGCTTTTTTTTTTGTGAAAAAGCTGTGCACATTTCTGCAAGAAAACAATCTGGGAGCACATAATAATCAGAAAGGTAAAAGAAGCCTTTAAATTAAAGTGCTATTCATACTCAGGTATCACCCCATCTCATGATTTTTCACTATTACCAGGACCATGTATAGACAGAATATTACTGGAACCAGTCAGATGGCAAAAAATATTCAAAAAACGTGAACAATTCATGTAATTATTCAGTTCAGTCTGTTTGTACCTTGTGATAGGCAGAGAAAACACAAAAACACTTGTATAATTAAAATCAGACTCCATACAACTTCTACAAAATTTTAGCAGCTAATGCATTCTGAAATACTATACCACCTACAATTAATCAATCAAATGAAGGGAAAATACTCTCCTTTTCTTAAACATCCGGTGTTTGTATGCCCAGCCTTTTCATACCTCTGGCAGTACTGATGATAAAAGGATTATCTGGATGGATGATCATGAAGACCAATGAATTGAGGAAAGAACAATGAGCTGTTCTAGACAAGATTCTAGCCTGCCAGTCCCACCAGGCATACTCTAGCCTAAGAGGTGTTTCTGAGTTTTATCACAGCAATGTAACACAATGAGCAAGGCAGTTTCCCCCTTTTAGAATGATCCCAAATTATTCATAGTTTTGTAGACAAGAAGTGACAACTTATTTCACAGAGAAGAGGAAGTGTAGACAGCAAAGCCTCTAGAGCAAAGGATGTTTTTGCTTTGGGTTTCTACAGTGCTTAGTTGTCCATGGCGTAACTTTTTCCAAACATAAGTATTCATAGAGCAATAGTGTGTCTGCAGTGAAACACCTGCCAGCAAGTGAGAAGCCACACACTGCACTGACTTCCTTCTCTAACCTGCTGTGAAACACTGCATTACACAGGACAGAATGTGACAGACAGAACAGAGACACACCATGTCTATACATGGAACATTATTACAGACATTTTTAAAGCGTTATTGGTATGCGATGTGACTCCACAAGGGAGCTGTAGTAATAAGCAGAAACTAAGATTGATAGGGTACAATTAATGCAAAATGTTAGGCAAATAACCAAGCCTGGGAAAGCCCAGGAAAGGAAAACCACACTCCCATCAAAGCTAGGTAGGTGTACACATGATGAACTGAAGAAAAAATCCCACCTGCTACATTCTCCCATGAGATCATGACATAATTAATGGCTAACAAACAATGAATGAAAATCCAGTGTTGTGGGGACTACTCAGCATTGTCAGTAGGAGAGACTCATTTCACCTAGAAGTTACTCATGTAACTCTGAGTTAGTTACCCCTGGCCCTCTTTGTAGTCAGTGGTGTCCTCTAGTGAACTGCTCCTAGGACATTGGACAAGCAGCTGCAGTGATCCCAGCTGGAAGACTGTTGTGCATTATGGAGTTGGTGATCAGTGGAACAGTTGCCTTGAATGGGCTTGTGCTATACTTTGCTGCACTGTGTTGGGTTCTGCTGCATGCACAGCTTGGCCTTCAGGCCTGTGCTGCACTGCACTTATCTCCTGGGTGCAGGATAAACTTTGTCAGCTAATCTTCACAGAGGAGCAGCTCCCACTTGGCACCAGCAATTACACTGCTGGCATGTCCTTGTCTTTATCTTGAAGTGAAGCAGCATGTTCTCATGGCAACATCCTTTGGTCTGACAGTAGAAGTGACAAATGGCATTGTTTACTCCTAAGAAAATCCTACCAGAGCGCTCAACATCCTAGTGCCAAGGAACCTTAGCACAGATGGAACTAAGTGTAGCATATGCTGTGCTGTGACTAGGTCTGTCTGATGCTGCACAATGCTGGGCTCCTAGCATCTGATGGGATTCAAGTACCACAGAACTGATGAAGAGACTGGAGCATCTGTCCTATGAGGAAGGAGACCTGCGGGTGTTCAGCCTGGAGAAGAGAAGGCTCAAGGGGATCTTATCAACTTATATAAATACCTGACGGGAGGGTGCAAAGAGGACAGAGCTGGGCTCTTCTTGCTGGTGTCAAGTGACAGGATCAGAGCTAATGGGCACAAACTGAAACAGGAGATGCCATATGAGCATCTGGAATCAATTTTTTACTGTGATGATAATCAAGCACTGAAACTAGCTTCCCAGAGAGGCTGGACAGTCTCCATCCTCGGACATATTTAAAATCTGGACATGGTCTTGGGCAAACATGTTTAGCCTGCAGTCAGTCAAACATAGAACTAGAACCTAAGAAATGTGTCAGAGTGAGCAGACCATGGAGAAGCTTGGAGAAGGATGAATGACCTTGGAGCTAGGACACAGTTCTGGAGTCCTGGAGCCCAGGACACAGGGGCAGGCAAATGGCAAAACCTAAAGGGCATGGGAAGAACTACTACCTTCTTTTCAAGAAGGAGGTGTTGGCTATGTCTACTACCTGGATTTTTAAAAACATAGGGCACTGTAATAGAGTTTCTGATTGAAAACTATAGTAGGAAGGAGGAGAAAGGACTTATTCCCAGGGAAGTTGATACCAGTTTTTATTAGAGCTTTCAGCTGTCATTCCCTTAGAAAAGCCAGCATCCTTTCAGTCTTTTCATATCAAGCTTTTTATGTCAGGGAGCTTTTGAAGTTTATGTTTCCCAGTATTTCCCATTGTTAGGTAACCAATGGTTTCTCATTACTTGATTTGCATAAGGCATTTGAAAGTGTGCTTTATGATGCTCCTAGGTAAAATATTATTGAAATAGTAAAGTTGCCATTCTGTTCACCTGTCAAAGATCCTTTGCTGCACATTGCAAGGCAGGTGCATTAAGCTGGAGGTAACTGCTCAAGCTGGACAGAGCTCTAATGGGAGATTAGTGAAGAAACTAGGTCGTGTAAATGCAACCACCAGATTACTCCCTAACATGCAACTTTGTCTGTACCACCAGAGTTCTCAGTTAACCTCTAGGTGAATTTGTTCCCCTGGCACTGCTACCAAAACTAAATTTTAAACGCAAAAGAAGTTGTGGATACCCCATCCCTCTAAATGTTCTAGGCCAGGCTATACAGGCCTTTGTGCAACCTGGTCTAGTGGAAGGTGTCCCTGCACATGGAAGAGATTTGGAACTAGGTGGTCTTAAAGGTCCCTTTTAGCCCAAGGCATGCTATGATTCTATGAGCTGCTTGCATCAGCAAAATGAACCTAACACAGATTAAATATATGGTCATTGTTTTGCAGGACAGATCCAATAAATATCAGCCATGTATTCAGTTCCTATAATCTATTAATGACTTGGTAATTATGTTTGTCAAGCTTAACCTGACAATGTACTTTGAAAAAGTTCAAAGCTTATTTTGCCTGGCTTTTAAATAAAGTTCCATAAACAGTCTGGCACATACATGGATGCCTGGAATAAAAGTTGAGTATGTATCAAAACATCTCAGTTCCTCACCCACATTTAATTCTCTTGGTATCTCCCATAGCCACAGCTTGCTCCAGATATGCCCCCAGTCTGAAGGCACTGAGGGACCAACACCCTGAAGAATGCTGAAATTCTTCACAAACACTAGTTTAGTAGTAGCCCTTAAATGTGGGATTTATGTAAATACATTTTAAACCTAAACTAAACCCCTATGCAGCAAGTTGACTATATACTTCTGTCTGGAATTTATGCAACACTTTGCTTAATAACAGAAAATACCTGTAAACTATGCTTTAATCAGCTAACTCTTGTGTCTGGGCAGTAGAGAAGACACCTGGCATGGCTCGGGGGGGGGAGTAGCAACTAATCCACCAAACCATTTCCCACCTCTGACTATCAGTGTTGGTCAATTTTGTACACAATGTCCTACCAAGAGGTACTGCCATTACTTGTGAGCAGTCAGCACACAGACCTATTAATAAACACTCAAACTTTACAGCTGTGAGTGAGCCTTCAGTGGAAATTGAGAGGTTTCACAGAGATCCTGGCAGGCAAAGCTTCAGCCAACCTACAGGGCAGCAAGGCAAGAACTTTTCTGTTCTAGATGAGGCAAGATGGAACTTTCATCAATCAGGAAGGATAAGTGCAAACATTTCTATAGGAATGCCAAAAAGATGAAATGGAAAAAGCTGTGCCCTGGCCAAGGGGAGAGCCTGACAGCCCTCTCAGACTCAAGGCCACAGTTTCTAACAAACAGCAGAACTGAGGTAAGCTGTCTGGAACTGATTAATCTCAAAAGAGGAAAAATAAGATACAAAGTAGCAGGCTTTTTAAAGCATAACTATATCAAAATAGTATGCAAACTATTGCACACAGTATGAAGTGTGTTGTGTTATGGTTTTTTTAATGCTTGTCTACAAAAGACCCTTTTCTCATCTGTCAGATAAGTGGTGAACTTTGGAAATAAACACATTGAAAAGGAGCATCATGAACTTGATAACAGCAAGTCTGACAGACAGATCCAGTGTGCCAGGGAGCAGGTATCTGTACCGCATGACATGAACTGATGGCAAAGTATCGAAGGAACAAGTCAGTGTGGTGGTGCCCTATCAGCAAAATGCTGAAGGGCAATGACAATTGCTGCTGCAGTGTTGGCATGTGCAGTCAGAGTACAGCTTAACTCCAGCTGACTCAACTAAAAGGATCATAAAGACAAAGCAGTATTAGCTGACAACAAATTAGGATGTGCAGAATACAACATAGGACAGAGACATCTGAGCCAATCTAAATGAGATGAGGCAACAGAACTCGTATAAGCATATTTGCACAGCAGTTCATTCAGGCTACTTCTCCAGCAGACCACACACTAACAAGAAAGTAGTCTGATACAGAAGAACCATATAGATACATACTCCATTTGCACAAATTTCCATATGTCATATAGGTTATCTGAAAGTGAAACACAGCAATTTTGCAAGATGAAATTGTTTACATAATCAAGAGCTGTTTCAGGATGAGAGTGGACACTACTAACTACACCATGCTTAAGACAACATTTGAGTTGCACCATAATCTTCAAATTTTCATGTGTTTATAAAGTAAAAATTACTTTTATTTCATCACTTTATTATTTATATCACTTAGAACTGAAACATTCTTGCTTGGTTTCATCCACATGATGAATATCCTTGGACTACCTGAGGCAAATCACATCAAACATTTGGATTACTCGATAGATCTAAGGAGAGGAAAAATATCTCTGTAGCTGATGCAATTTTGTTTAGTATCCAAGGATATTTTTAGAATACAAAAGGAAAAATGCCAGACAGGAAAAAACTTGTAAATGAACCCCAAATAAAATACCAGAAATAGAGCAGATGTATGCAAAACCAAACAGCCTAGGAGGGCCAGATAAACCTTTAAACTGTTCCATTCTTTACTGTCCTAGCATTAATAAGAAGGCAGCAAGATATAGGTATATAAATTTTAAATGGCAAAGAACAAACAACATTTGATACTAGTTTATCTTTGGTTGCCTCCCTTTTAGCATTTGATAACCCTGGTGTTGAAAGAAAGAAATGTTAGAGATCTACTTGAATGAGCAATAGCAAGAGAGAGAGAGAGAGAATACAGAACTGGACCATTGCTGTGACTGCTGAGAAAGTGGCTAGGTCTTCTACCAGAATGGCACACAGAATAACAGAGAAACTATGCATGCAACTGGAGAAACACACCTCTCCCAAAAATACCCAAATTACAGTAAAAGCAAGCTGGAGAGAAAAACCAGTGACAATGCATTAGGAAAAAGAAGCACAGTGTATTACTCCAGGCTCTATAGGAATCAGTCCTCAGGAAAGACAGAGCAAATGCTGATGGACATTTTAGGTATGTGCTGTGCTAGGAACACTCGAGAGTCATGATCAAAGGTTATGGAACTAATATAGACTGCATGAGACATTCCTCCATGCAAATAAGACAATATGACACAGCAGGCAGAAAATGATTAACAATTTATATCAATAACCCAGTGGTAATTAGAGCTTTATTGCAGCTTTACGGTGTAGAGATATTGAGGAATATTCCTGTGCTGTTGTCAAGGTAACCTGCAAGTATGTAGGTGTGCAATTTTGCTGGCATTTACATCAAACTAAGGAAATAAGAGCCAATATGTGCAGAATCTGTTTCCTTGCAACTGAAAAAGCTGAGACTTTTCATTGGAGAGCAAGAAAAGCTGAAGTAAATGCTAGGAGGAATTGTGTGCTAGAGTTCTTTAATTCCATGGAGACGGAGTCTCCTCCCAAGTTTAAGACCAACAGAGTAGAAACAGGGCACGGTCTGGAGAAACAGGCTACTTTCAGATAGGCTATGAAAGGCTAATTCCCCAAGTGCTTCAGATACATCTTGTGTTGTGTCTTTAGCATCAGTACTCATGTTACCCACTACATACTTTTGTTAATTATTTATTATTTAAAATTATGTTTCTGGGTTCTGATTGGAATTATGATTCTTTACCAACTAGAGTGCCACAAGAATTTATTTTTTCATTCATGCTACATTCTTGGCCGGTTGATTAAAAGAGGAATGCAAAGAGGTGGTTAACACAAATGAATTTTACTTTGCAAAAGAGGTACAGAGAGAAGTAGAAGAAGGGGTAAGAACATATACTCTGCCAGTTACTGAGTCTCCAGTGAGATCTGACAACTTGTTGAGATGTGACCAGTCCCTAGCACTGATACAACAAGCTGCTTCAGGCACCAAATGATGCTGGACTGCTTAAAGGCTCTTAAAGCTTCCCTCTCTCCTGCCTGCCCTCTCTTCTGCCCACTCTCCTCTTGGACAGGCCCATTAGGGACAGTGGCAGCACCCCTGAAATTCCTGAGCTTTTCTCCAAAAGGGCACTTTTTTCTCCCCAAAAGGGCATTTTGTCCCATCAGCATCCACCAGAACTATGACTGATTACAGACAAATTCTGCAAGGCCTACCCCTATATAAGAGGAGAAAAAAAGCCCTCGCAGTAATTCACAGCAAAAGATAAAAAAAGCAGTATAATTATGCTAAGTCATCTAAAAACCCAAAAAGACAGGGATTCTTAAGGCTCTGTTTTAAAGCCTACAAACCACTAAATAATGCTAACTACAGAGTACTTGCTGTGTGGATGAAATTTGGAGTACACAATGAGCTAATTCAAATTTTAATAAATCATAGTTTGTGTGTAGCTTTTGAACTCAACAAAGACACATGATTTCCCACACATTTCTGGAATACTATGCTGGAGCATTAAAAAACAGAAATGAAAAAATAATCTTTTCAGTGAGCTCCTATTTATTGTGGAGTATTTAGCTACTCAGTAGTCACTGTATTCTCTACCATTCATGTGTGCAGATGAGGCTTCCCACGTTTGACTCCAAATGGGCTGATGCAGAATTAAATTCAGCCCATTCAGCATTAAGATGCTTCAAAGTGCACTGTGTCCACGAATGGAAAGCTATCTGCTATGTCTCAGACCAGAGATGTAATGTATACACATAAACACAGGCATGTCATCCTAACTTGCTGCTCTGACAGACATCCACCAATTCAAGAGCCTTCTGATGTACCAGTTTTCACCTACCCACCAAACGAAAGAGTGAGGAAGGCTGATGCTGTTGATCCCATCCTACCATCTCCTAGATCCTGTCAGACTGGAACACGTTCCAGAACATGTTCCAGATTGACAGGAATGTTTTTCAGTAAAGTTATGATGAAATATATACATGATGAAATGCAGGAAGGGCACTCTACTTTTCAGTCTAGAATTCACAGAATTATATCTAACAAAAATAAACAAACAGAAGGTAATCCTGATAAAGCAGCCATTTGCACAGGGTTAATAAGCAAAAAATGGTTGCACCGGCAGGACCTTACAAAACAAACCTCTTTAATTTTGGGACTTCAGGGCAGTTTACAAACCACTACAAAAATTCTAAATGTATACTAGAGCCAGGGACAGACAAAAACCCCCAAGTGAATGTGTGATTTATCTAGACCACAAATAAATGAACTGTTAAAACACTCACAGGTAGAGATTACAAGGGAAAAAAAAAAAAAGCCTGGAGGGCATAAGACAATCCACACAAAAGCTCTAAAACTCCAGTAGATCTGTTGCAAATCTTGTCCGAAACGTAAAAACTTCAATGTAAAACTGAATACCCTTCAAGTAATTCTTAGTGTTTCAGATATTCATCTCAGACTCTGTATGCCCAAAGAACAAATACATTGGGCAAAAAGGCTATTTGGGATCCTCAAGGACAGCCAAACAAACTGCTGTGTTTTTTCAACCCCTTCAGCCACGTTCACCCAGAAATCCCTGCAAGACTTGGTCTCAGTCCCTGTCCAAATATGAGTGACAGGCCACATTTCTGAGCTGATGAAACGTACTCTGACACAGCTGAATTGTCTTCCAGAGTAGACTTCAGAATCTTCAGCCACAATCAAGGTGTGGCACTTTCGCAGAAGAGCCCTCTCTGTCACTCACTGTGGTCCCATTTATCCAGACACAGTTCTGTCCCTTGGGAAGGGAAGCACAGAGCTCAAGAAGAGCCACAGAGCCGAGCTAAGGCAGTGTCCCTTGGATTCTGCAAGGACATCGCAGAAGGACCCTTCCTCTTGGGGATCCTGCTAGGATGGGACCGTGTACGCCAGTCCCTACATGGCTTTGGTCACAGAGGGCTGCAAAGATGTTGGGTGAATTCTGACCAAAACTTTTTGAAATGTTTCAAAGAAGAGGTCCGCTGGACAAACTCTTCCAGCACTGCAAAGTTAGAGGAAGCAGCTAACAAAGAACCATGTTTATGGAAATGAAAACCCAGCAGATGTGATTCAATTCCCTCAACCTGCACCTCAGCAAATCCACCTGAAGGAAAGGTGAGCCTGTCTGCTTTCACAGAATAAAGAGAATGCAAGTAAAGGGAAAGGGGTGTAAGCAGGCCAGCCACAGATGTTGATCTGAGTAGGGGCTGGGATCACACAGAGGAAGGAAGTGGCTGAAATTCAAGATTTTCTTCAAGAAAAAAATCCAGATTAGCTTTTGTACTGAGTAAACCACTTTAAAGAATGTTCCGCAGGATGGGTATTCTGAAGTAATGTTTTGAAAAACATTTAATAAACCTTTTTGCTCCAAACTCCTGAATAAAACTCTCGAGTGAATCAGCAAAATGACAATGGCTAGCAATAAATTATACAGATATTTGCAAAAATTACAGAGCAGTATTCTTTGCTACCTTCACCTGCAGCAAGGAAAATCTACTGATCAGTTATATTTTCCATTCATCTTTTACTTTTTAAACAAGGCTACAAACTGTTATCATGAATACTTCTTTTGCCAATAGGAAGAAATGAACTACAGGAAGCAAAGATTCATTGTTTGACTTTGCTTTTGCAAAACAACATAGTTAGAGGTCTCTAAGGAGATATTCTAGAACCAATTGCATAAGAGTACATACTGAGAGTCCAACAGCATGTCAAAGTACAAAGAAAGCACAACAAAGCCAAGCTTCCATTAGTGAAATGAGCACATATTATTAAAAAGGCAATCTGCAGTTACTGTTGAATTGGTTTGTGCTCTTGCAGTGTGAAAGCTAAGTTTTGGTTACTTTGACACTTAAGAATCAAACCACTCCCACTTGTTTTGATCCTTGGTTTTAAAAGAAATCTGATTTGAGTTATACTAAGTCTATTTCAAATTTCTTTCAGAGTCCAGTCTGTTCCCGTGATCCCAATTATCCAGGTCTTTGGGCATCTGGGGAACACAGGCTCCAAAACGAGTGTAGGTGAGCCCTTTCCAATGACTAATGATGTTGCATCACCAACGAGAAAAGATGTCTTTTTTTAAACACACTTCACACAGCTGAGGTTGTGCTTACCACCTTTTAACTTGGATGTACACATCATAGATTAAAAATGCGACAAAGGACAAAATTCATGTAACCAGGTAAGAGGCATTACCTTCAGCAAGACACATACCTTTGTGGTATATAAAACATGTGTTGTGGAGGGGGCTTGTAGAGAACTCCTTCATACACAGGCCACAAACCACTTAAAATTCTGAAGAGCGAACTCTTTCCACAGCCATTGGGTCCAGTAATTAAAAGATTCATCCCTTCCTCGACCTGCAGAGGGGGTGAAAATGCAAAGCTGTTACTACGCAGTATTTGTGGTACAAGAGAGTCTAAAACCCGTAAGAGGGAGTTACATAAGCATTTATATAAAATTATCTACCAATTTCATTGATTAGCTGCATGTATTCATGCAACTACTCTGGAAACAGTGGCGTTAGACAAAATATGTGGGCTGAGATAATGAAAGTAATTTCTATTATGTCTGAGTATCTCTATAAACTAATGTTTACAGTAATACATAATAGTAATGTTTATAATAATATATTGTATTATTATATACATGTAATGTAACATGTAATATGATTATATTACAGCGTCAATACATCACAGTCAGAATCAATTGTTCTAATGCAGATCAGGTCCAGAGGTGGTAACAGTGTATCAAGCAGTACTGTGCCTATCTGATATTAACCCCAGGTATGGGAGGCCAATCAAGTAATTTGGAAAATTCATTTCACATTGCCCTTTCCCACTTAATTACCTATGTTAACTTGGCTGTGATGCCAAGTGATTTTTTTTTACTCATTTGACCATTACCTTGTGTATATATGAGAGTATATTTATGCATAATCACAATGTCATTATCTATGTTTTACAAAAATATACTGACTTCTATATTTTCTTTGTTTCTGCCTCTTGAGACAAATGAATAAATATAAATGTCTGCTTGATCACAGAGTTGTAATTTTACAAATCTGAAATTCCTACACTGAAGTTGTTACAAGTTTGCCATAGCTAGAACCCTTTCCTCCTAGTCCCTAATTCAAAGGAAAAGGAACACCGTGCTTTACCTAAATTAAAAGATCTGTTGAAATTGTTCAATTTATTTCTGATAACTTCAACTCTTTTTAAAAAGAATGAGATCTGCACCGGAACATCAGATCAGGATATATATGAGAGTAATTCAGTAAAGGTCACTCATTAAAATTGTGAACAGGTACCAAGAGGTGTCTGGAATAGGTTTTTAAAAACGATACAAGTTTATACTGAGTAAATGCTCCCCTATTGGGCTTGTGAACTACGCTGTAAGCTATTAGTCAGCACTGCTCTTTGTGGTGATCAAGCAAAACTACAGATTTGATTTTTTCACTGTTGCTGTGACCTCAGACTTTTAAAGAAGCCTTTGTAAGTAAAGAATCCCAATTTGATTAAAATAAACTAAACATAGATGCATACTTCCATATACACCTTTGAAAATCTCAGGTCGGTTTTTCACCTGGCAACAGCAACTGAAATCCTCCCTTCTCTTTCTCTAAGCAAACTACATATGCCTGCCTCTATAGAGCTACTATGCCTACCTTTCTGGACTTCCCCTTTTATCCATATGCTCCTCCAAGTACTTAACAAAAGGTGTATGAATTCTGTGCTTTTTATGTTAAAGTGATGGCAACAATCAGAAGATTCTTGCATATCATCTTACTTTGAAGTTTAGTCTGGAAGCCACCACATCGCCATTCGGAGTAATTATAGGAACATTTTCACAAATAATTCCTTGATCAACATCAATTACTCTCCCTAGAAAGAAAAAAAAAATCGAGTTTGTGGAACCTTCTTTTAAGCAACCACTTATGACAGCCTCTGTGCACAACTGAGTAAATTTTCAAGTAAGGACTGGTGTTTGTAATTGCTCTTCTATGTGCTCCAGGTTCCCCTAGTGGAAAATCTGGATAATAAATCTTAGTTAGTCCAAAAGACACTGTCAACAGTAGGCAAGAATGTGCAATGAATCCTAAAGTTGATCCTAAACACAGTGCACAGTATGCATCACAAATATCTGATGTACTATAAAGATGTGTTCATTCAAATTCTACCTGTATTTTCTGTATTCTGTTTTAAATAGCTGTTTAATACCAAACAGTAAAAAAGTTCAAGGCCAGCCTTAGCCACAGGCGGACCAGTTAACCTTACTTTGAGGATTTAATTAGGAATCACTACGAGCTCTGAAAGTCAGAGCACCTTTCAGTCTCCTCCAGCAACAAGAGCAAAGGAGCAAACATTTAATGGCTTGCTTCCATCTCTTTTTAATGCCACAGACACTGTAAATGTGTCTTGTAAGTATTCACAGAAACTCATATAACATTTCAGTCAGGTAGATACACTTGGCATTTGGATTTCTGGCAAATTAAAGATACAATCTCTATTGGACATTTGGATACTCTGTAATACAAGGACTTGAAATTAACTGTCCTGGAAACAGTAAAAGAATGAAACTAACTCTAACTTCTCAGTCACCTGTTAATGGCCTTGTCTAACAGAACCTGACTAGCTGGATTCCTAGAAAAATATTAGAAATTACCTTTATAGACAAGATGCAAAGGAAAGACATTTCTCTTTGTACTAGAAAACTGTTTATTTATAACTTAAACTAATCTGAACAAAGAAAAATGTAACAAAGGCCAAGTTAGTTAGTTAATTATAAAAGGCTCTGGTAGCATTTCCTTCAGTTAAGGTTAGTCCTACATTTTTCATTTAGAGGCTCTTTGTTCAATTGCTATCAGCTTTGCCAAACTATAACAACGTGGACAGAATTTTTTATGCCAAGTGTCAGTCCAAGCATTCTTTTTTCCTAAAATAAGTTTTACTTAAAACAATTCTGTGGTGTACAGTATGAGATTATGGGGGAGAAAGTGCTTGTCTGTTAAAAATAAATTATTTCAATGTGGTGGAGAGGTTGTAGTTAAAATAAATCTGTTATAAAATCTACTAAGCTAGTAAGAATTAAGTAAACTTAATTCTCATTTCCTAATCCTAACTTCACAGCATTTGATTGCAACTTTAGCATGCTTTTAAAGTATATTTATGTGTAATCAGAAATACAATTTGATAGTATTTGTACAAGATGTACAAAATCCTATTTTATTTTTAAAATTTTGAATTACTAGATACTCTATAAGGCAACATTATTATCTGTAAAATACTACTATCATTTTCATATTTTCACACTCTTACTGACAACAGTAAATGCAAGGCACAAAACATATTGCTTAATTACAAACACTTATACTGGATGATTCAAAAGGAAATAATTATTCTGTGTTCAAAGAGCAATTGGGGAAGCTGAAATACTAAGATTCTTCTTCTCTAAGAATAAAGACACATACATGTATGTGAGCACGTGTACACACCACACACAATCCACTCTTCAGGGATTTCTGAAGTATCACGACCCAAAGAGAGGAGGAAAAACAGTATTACAATAGGACTTGTCATAAAAAATGTGGAGCCTGTGGCCTAGATTCATCTGGCCTAAATTCTTCTTAAATCCTTGTGCACAATGCTTGGTCTTGGCTGGCTGCCTCTGAGAGCTACAACTGCTCAAGAGCAAATGCTAGTCACCATGGCTTAGGAGGAATTCAAACTGGATGAAAAGCATGACTGTAGTGGAATGAAATCTTGGGAAAAGGTTGCAGAGAAAAGAGGAGCGGGGTTTAGATATAGAAGACCTAAAGGGAACATGAAGAGCACACTTGCATATCTGAACTGTATTTGGTTTTGATTTTAAACACAGTTATCTAAAAAGAGCCCCCAGATTACTTCATCACTCCAGGAACTACAAACCTTTCCTCATGTACACGACAAAATGCAACATTTATAAAAGGCCATTTCTTTTAGCATCGCCCAAATCTTACCAAGATCTACAAGATTAAGATTAAGATTAAGACATCAGCTATTTCCACACCTATCCACCATGCTGCATCAGCCTTTGTTATGATGAACCTTGTCAGAAGACTTTTGAGAAATACAAGCTGAAGGGCAGCACTGTTGAAATCACTGCAAGCAGTTATTTCACAAAGAGCCCTTTGGGGCCTATAACTCTACTGAGGCTTAACTTTTCAAAAGCTAAAGGAAGAGAATGAGGCTTTTCAACACCACAGAGGGCAGCAGCAGAAATGGTACGTTGAGAAAATGAAAAAAAACCATTGCAAAAGCTGCCTTTAAGTACCTCAGAGAGAAGCTGGACGCAAGAGGCAGAGAGAGGTGGCACATAATGGAGCACAAGAAACAGACATACACAGAAAATGCTCCAGGGAGGGTGGAGACAGAAAGACAGTGGCACCAGAAAGATACAGGGTGGAGTCAAGAGGGAAAAAGTATATATTGATCAAATCATTTGGGAGCTGAGGAGAAGGGTAAAGTTGTCATTCTCAGTTGAGATTCCCACTAAATTATGAAAAAATAAGCACAAGCTGATCTTTAATCATGGAAAACACAGTATTTTTGGGATAAACTACTGAACCAATCTGTCTTTTTCCTCCTACCTCAAACAAAATAATGTGATGGTTAAAGATTAAAATGCTACAGTCTCAGCTTTCTGAAAAAATTTAACTGTCTGAGGAAAACAGGCACCGTCAGTGCAAGAATACTAACATCACCATCACATATAATAGTTTAGTTGAAATGTCTTTTCATTGAAAGCTTGTACAGAAAACATTTGAGCCATAAGGAGAGAGTTATAAGGTAGCAGGGGGTTAAAATAAACGTCAACATGGTCTCTGGGGCATTAAGGCTGAGAGGATGATTAGTTATAGAAAAAACCCTCTTTTACCTCCTGTCTCACTGCACCATGCCTCCCCCACCACCCCAGGGAAATTCATACAAATATGAATTAATTACCTTTGATTTCTAAGGGCCCATCAATGTGTAACTCTGCTTTATCTTCACTCTTGCTGTTGTTTAGAGACCCTTGAATAACAGCAGTTCTTTTGTAGATGCCTCTCTTCACCTCGTCAAAGACTGAAAACATGTTGTAGACACGGGCAGTGTAGCCTGCTAGCTCAGTGACCTGAGAAACAACAAACGCCTCATTTCAGTTATACTTCACAAATTCTACAAACAAAATGTTCCGCCAAAGATCAACAGGAGCAACAACGCATCCTTCAGCACCTATCGATTTGCATTCCTTGAAATTCTGTGTTAACCCATACGCCACCTGTAGCTCCTACCAACCAGCAGAAAGGACACTTTGAGCTAAGCCCATGTAAGCTATGATAGCTCAAATAAATGAAGAGGTTGTAGAGACTGCTTACATCTGTAGAGTCTTCAATGAGCAGCAAACAGCTACTAACACATCTGAGAACAAAGAGCCTGGTACACAAGGAAAAACCAAAATCTCTGCATTTTCCGGCAAAAATAGAAGTCCACAGAAGTGAGAAAAAAATGGCATCTACAATTATTTATGTTCACTTCCTTGTATTCCTGAAACCTCCTGTGGGAGAAGTGTGCTTTTCTGTGTAAAAGAGGCAGCACCAGGCCATCCTAATCTAAAATACAGTACAAACCAGAAATGAGTCTTCTATCAACTGCATGTTAAATCAGACACCTTAGAATAGAATCGAGCATTTTTAAGATGGTGAGGTCTCTTAAAAGGCTTTCTCAAATTTCTTTTGGTCCTTTTGTCACAATTTTCACCTGGTGAATACAGAAACAACAGATCCCTGGACCTTGTAACTTCCTATTCCCACGCTATTCAAGAGCTCCTATTCAAGAGCTCCCAAAGAACTGCCTCCATCTGCTGGTAGCAAAGAATTAAGCCAAGACCTTTTATTTTAAATGTGTTATTAGATGGTTTTAAAAGGATACATTTTTATACAAAATGCAGAGAGGACAAGAATAGCAACAAAATTACATCAAGATTATAAAACCCTTGGCTTGCTGTGGTTAAATACACACACCCCATGACTGAGTTCACTCACTATGGTGTACGCAATTCCAAGATTATTTGAAAGAATTGGAAATAATTCCATAATTCTTCTGTAAGTTTCACTATTTGTGCCAGACTCAGAAGTGAGTGCTACTTCTGGCCACATAGGCATCATTTCACTGGAGGATGATGGAGGGAATCCTGCATGACAAATAAAACTCGTACCAACTGTGCCTCAGGAGAACCATAACTTGTAGTAAGCTTCTATACCATGACAGTAGAAACTCACTTTGTTCAAACACTAAATACTACTGCCTAAACTATTGACTGCAAAGAAAAGTTGAGCCCACCTCACCTGCACAATGAATTACATTGACTTGAAGGAGGCTGCCTTGGTGGATGAGGTGGGCAAGAACTGGAACTGCACTACCACTTGAGGTGGGTTGAAGTACACTGTCCTTTGGAAACTGCCTGAATCATGAAACGAGAATGACAATGTGGTTGAAGCACTGTAGTGTCTCTTGAAGAGAAGCATAAATATAAAATTAAGATGGAAATTCATAGAACTGGTCTTTGGTCTCATGCTGTCTGGATTAGTATCTTACCACATTATAAACAAAGTGAGTTTGTTCAGTTCCTCCTATACTGTTTTGTGGGTACTTTTTTTTGCCAAAAAATAAACATTGTTTTTCTAAGTCCTCATGTACATTATATAAATGACCTAAATGCTGAAAACAAAATAGGAATTACATCAGTGTATAACAGGTTATCTGGCAGTATCTTGAGAGCAGAGACCAAGCAGGGGAACAGCTAAAGGAGCATAGGTCAAAAATCACAGCCCATTAGAAGGACTCCCTCTGAAAAGAGCTGACTCTGGCTTTGTCAAAGTCTGTATCTGAAGGCACCAAACTACCCTTCCTCTTCCAATTTACAAAGGTGTAGCTGTTATGGCTGGATTCCAAATAACAGAATCCATAGTCTTTGATTAGCTGCCTAGCTAATGTGTCCCTCCTCACACTGGACTGGGAAAAAGGGGTTCCCACCAAAGGGACAAGCAAACACCAATTAAAAAATGAAGAACAAACATTCAGAAGGAAATGTTGAGGAGATTAACAGCACTGTCTCACTTTTCTTCAGCTTCACAGCTGGCACTTAAAGAAATCCACAAGAGAGAAAACAGATCAAACTCCCAACTCTACTGGAATTTGGGTAAGGACATGAAACAGCATCTCTTGATCTTCCAGATGAACATTTTGTACTTCTAGACTATTTGTAGTCCAAGGTGAACTTCTTCCTGCTAAAATTTCTCTACTTTGCAAAATTACATATAATTTAACAGGTTCATAAGATACTGAAAACAGCCTTTCAGTTTAAGTGGCCTGGAAATACGCATTCAACTCTCCTTGTTTTTCATACAGAAACAGGTTGCCCAGAGAGGTGGAGATACCCCATCCATGGAAACATTCAAGGTCAGGTTGGATGGGACTCTGAGCAATCCAATATAGTTGAAGATGTCCCTGCTTATGGTCGGAGGGGGGTTGGACTAGAAGACCTTTAAAGACTCTTACAGTTAAACTATTCTATGATTTTATGGCACTTCCAACAGAAGAGTCCCAGTATACTGAAGGCAGACAGCCTGAATTCAGGTCTGTGCTCCAAACAGAAGAGGAATTCGAACCTTTATCACTCATATTCCAGGAACTTCTATCACTCTCTGATGACACCTGAACACAAGCATTAAAAATGACATCTACATGTCACACCATACAGGAAACCATGCACTTTAGACTCTGTCAACTTAACCCTAAGCATCAAACTAGCAGTTCAAAGATCTTTATGGATCTCATTGCAATAGAATCTGCCTTTAAAAATTGCACTACTTTTAAAAATATTTTATATTAAATGTAAGTTGTTTTTCTTTTTTTTCCTGTTCTGTTTCATGCATGCAGGATGTACAGTACCTCTTTGTATGAAGACATAATCCTTTCAATAGCATCTGCTCCAGAGATCAGCAAGTTTCGTGATGTAGTAAAAGCTTCTGTTCTTTCACTAACCATTGCCTGTTTCTGGCCATCTTCCAACTCTAAAAGTAAAAAAAAAAAGTTTTGTTAAAATATTCTGCTGAAAATTATCTCTACAAATTAAATTATTATTAGAATGTGAGCTATTATGGAGCAGCTTTGATCTTTTTATAAGAAAAAGTTAACTCTATGAAGACAACTTTTCAGAAAGAACAGGTGAATGTAACTACCATAGCTTGATAAAAAAGAGTAAGTGGGAGTATATGGAATTCATTTTTTTAGGCAAAACATCTTATTATTTTATCTATTTATCTACATGGATGATTTTCCTTTTATTATATCATCATACAACATACATTTTTCAAAATATGAAAAAAGTGAAACCTAAGCAATGATCTGAAACAGATTTTTAACATAATTTTTAGCATTTTTTCGATTATTAATTTTCAGTTTTACTTATTTGCTGACTTCATGTAAAAGGAACCATTCACATTTGTGTAAATCTGGCAACATGATCATACTTCTGTAAGAAAGCAGTAAGCTCTTTAGGTATCTGAGGCGTGGTTTCAGTAGGATACCTCTCTCACAATGAAGTTTCTCTCTTCATCTGACCTCAGAACAAAGTTGTGAGGCTTTATTTATGACACTGCACCTTGTTAACAAGAATACTCTTGCTCCAAAGAAAGGAGTTGTCTCATAAGAATGTCAGCAGCATTAGGCAAGGAGAAAACAGCAGCAGAAATTATAGAAGACACATGACATATAAGTATATTTAACGTATCTACATATACCATCTTTCTACCATGGGACCTACAGATTCAAATTGCAAGGTTTGTTTCTCGAAGGAAACAAGATTTAAAAAGAAGTGGCTGACTATTTTGAGGCTAAATGCTGTTTTAGTGTTAATAATTGCAACTAAAAAGTACTGGTGTAGTAAACCAGTGGTGTAGTATGACACTCCTAAAGATTTTCCACATAAAAGATTTACAATGAAAGATGTCAAGGGTTTTCTTCATCACATAACTTTATATGTATCTCTATATATCACTTAAATCTTTTGCAGAATGGGATCTGGATATTATTTTTCTTCTGAAGTTCATAAAGTTTTTTTTAAAGTTTCTTTTTAAAACTAAGCTGATGCTAGGAATCATGCTAGGCAGGGTAATAGGTGGATCCTATTGCCTAAATAGTGGCAACTCCTGTACTAGCAATTGCTACTAACATCCATGTTTCCACAGTGCTCACAATCAAGAAAATCTAGGAGGAATTCCCTGCAGGTGTAATGCAACCATAAATTTCATGGGTTAAGTCAAGCAATGCAAGAGTAGAACAAAGAGTATTTTTTTACTCTCACCTCCCTGACAAGATCAGATTCTAGAAATCTGGTGTCTGAGAATCTACAGGCAGTACCAAAGCCAGAGGTATCTTTCTGTCTTTATTAGTTAAATCTAAATGCTGTTTTGTTTTCATTTACACATCCATAAAGGTATTCCTACATAACTAGATCACTGAAATACACACTGCATTACAGTGAAATACACTGGGTAATTAATGAAAAACTTAAAAATTGCTACATCATAACTTTTCATATGTGTGTGGGTGGGTGTATACACACACAACACCTATGTTATTTTTTCTAGTTTTAATAATGTTTTTTTTTACTTCAGTTCTACATCAGCACAGTCAACTAGTTGCATGCAATCTTGCTGAGAAAGTGAGAGACATGCTTTAAAAAAAATACAGAAAAGCTTTCACAAAGGAGAGATAACAAAATTCTTGCTCATGTGGCTCTCACTTTAAAAAGTTATTTCCACTCCAAGAAGAATAAATTTAGTGAATAGAGAGAATTCAGTTAATTCATTAGTAAAAGCTGATTTGAAATCTGTTTACTTCTGAAACAACCAATTTTTGCTGATCTTGTTGGGATCATAGCTCATGCAGCCCCTGCTACGTAGAACCACGACAATTAAATCATCTAGCAATCAGGTATGGTTTAACTATGTTAATGCAGCATTCCTGCTTAGTGTAAATGCAGAATTTACTGATGGCTGCTTCCAGCACCCAGGCCAGCTCATCTAGCAAGAGTTTAAGGATCTCTATAAGCCACTGCATCGGCCAATTCAGGGGTATTTAAAAAATTTAAATTATATAGAATTTATGAGCATTTCACAGTCCCAAAAGACAAGCTCTTACATTATATAACCCACCAATATTACTTTTCTTGAACTTTTTGTCCAAAACATTTTTCAAATCGCTGGCTCCTGTGTTTGAAAGCATCACCTTTTAACAGACAGTCTCTGTTTCATACAGAAACTAACATTTCCATTTTCCTCTTCATTTATGTAATTGATAGTCATACTTGTTTTCTAAACAAAAATAAGTGTTCACCATGTCTAGAGAAACCAAAGTCTTGCTTCGAAAAATAGTTACTCTCCATAAACTGAGACACATTTGGAACACAAATGGTTTAAGACAAAAAGAATGAGAAATGTTATCAAACGGAAATCTTGTCTTTGCCAGCTAGTTTCTTCTTTGAAATACATAACAAAATTTTAAAAATTCAGTCAGAAATATCACTGTCAAAGAAGGTTCTCTTTTCTTATTATTGAAGAATTTTTTTTTCACTTTTTCCTTCTCCTCCTTGAAGAAGTGTACAAAAACTATGGCTTTACACCTGTAGTCTCAAGCCTGGCCATGGTACCAGTTTTGTTCATAACCCTGACCATTTTGATTCATCCTAAACCAATAAATTCACTGTCTCTTCCTTCAGATGTGAACAAACTTGTGTCTGATCCGCTGAGGCATGAAGCACTGTTTTCCCAAGCAGGTCAATGGTAATTTCAGGTGTTCTTGATTCTTTGAATACCTCTAATATCTCAAACTGGTCTTGACAGTGCTGCCAGTATTATGTTTGTGAACCACCATTATGGTAAGCCCCAGGACTCAGTAGTAAACCCCATGTTTTAATAGTTTGGGTTGCTGGTAGCAAATACAATTCTGCTTTACAATGTGAGCCACTGCTGCATCTTTGTTTTCTCCCACATTTGAAATGTATTTAACAAAAGAACAAACATGAGTAATGGGAATGTTATTTAGTTTAGCATGAATACAAGCCCTTTTTTATTCATGCTCTAATACCAAGAAGATATTTACAATGTGTGGTTAAACGCTCCTTTTCTTGATTTTACCCATTCCCATCTTAGCAGAAAGACTCTTATCACTTTTTCTGTTGTGCTGATAACCTTCGCTGTGAGGTGAAATGCCTTTGTACAGCCTCTCATGTTTGGAACAAGACATCCTGATATTTTTGAAGCTGTTCCCAGGATGCCAGCCAGGGAGCTGATATAGTGCCTTCCTGGGCCACCTGATGGGCAGCAGCTCAGGGAGCTGAGCACCCAGCTGTACACCGGCACAACTGCGAGACAGCTAAAGCATATGGGCACTGCACGAAGCCATCCTCAGGTCACACCAAGCCTGTCCACTTGGACAGTCCTGACTTGGAATATAACTACCAAGAAAGAAACAGAACTACAGCACAGAAAATAATTCACTCATTCCTAATTCAAAGTACACAATCTAGAACTGATCCTTCTGAAGACTTTGTAGGATTCGTGTTTAAGGGATCCTCCTTAATACCTTTCTTTTTGCTCTTTTTTTCTTTTTATTTTTTCTTTTTTAATAGCATCTGCAGTAACAACACTATTTGAGTCTCATTTCACTTCTAGGAAAGTTTTGATAGGATGTCAAAAATTATACCATCCTAGCCTGGAATCTGAATTTTACCTTCTCCCAGGGAGTCAGGGAAAATCCGCTGTTTCCAAGAGGTCAACAATAAGAGAAATTACCTGTAATTACAATATGGTTTATGGAAGAAGAAGAAGATAAGCATTCCAGGAAAGTTCATAGTATCATTACGTAAAAGGAGAAACTACAAAAATCAGCCTGCCATTCTCATGTGATACAAGGACCCTTTAAGTCCTGACTTCATACTATTTATCAGGCTTGCACTCAAAGTTGTATCATTTGTGTTGCTCTCTGCTCAGCTGACTTGCTATGCTTGCAAGTTACACATAAGACAGAGATGTTGTAAGAAAGCCTGTGAAAAATAAACCAATGTGAATGGCACTCAAGGGAACTACAGTCTTTTGAGGACGTAACTTTAAAGAAACATTTAGAAATTAGGTAAAAGATGGTATTACCGCCATCTGCAAATCCCGTTGCGGTGATGATGGGCACAGCAACCATGATCATACCACAGCTACTCCAGACATACTTCATCAGGAACTGCTCTATCATGATATACCATAAACGTTTGGACAAAATGAGATTCATTTGATCTGTCAAATCCTTGTAGCTTTTTTGCAGTTGTTTCAATTCTACCTATGGTTAAAATAATAAAATAATTTATACAATGAAACAAAGATGAACATGTAGTACAAGACACGTTCACATGTGTACATGAAATAACTGGGTACCCAGAGTTGTCACTTCTGAGTCACACCTGCCATGTGGTACTTCATTCTCACTGTGCTGCAGTCTCACAGCAAAAGTGCACAGCTTTATGGAAGTCAGTGAACCTGGTTCTTATTTACACTATTGTCCCTCGACAGAACACTGACAGGTTTTCAACTCTTTTAAGATCTCTAATATATACAAGAACAACACAGCAGTCACAACAGCTGATTCTAACAATCAAAATAAGATTGATTTAATGTCTTTTTAATAAAGCCGCAGCTGTAGAGTTTCACAGCAACTGAAACTTATATTGGAAAGCATTTGGGGATCGATTATCTCCAGTGACTTAAAGCTGCAGAGTTGATTCCTGAAATGCAATGCTGCTTGTTTTTGCAAGCAGTCTCAGGAAAGAGAGAACTGTCCCAGGAGGTTTAACAAGTCAAAGACAGTTGCAAGTCAATACAATATATATTCAGTTCAAGCCCATATATGTGGGAGTTGAGAAAACGTTCAATTTAGCTGCACTTAAAACATTATTACAGGCAGCTTTTGAGAACGATTGTGTCTACAAAAATAAACCATTAACGTTATATAATCATTGCTTGAACATAAAGAGTAATACTTCAGGCTGGTTTCCAGCTTTCATTTTCACCTTGCATGAAACAACTTTTTTCCCAATTGTGTTTGAAAAGTATTACAGCCAAAATTCATTTCTAATAAAAATATGAAGAGTCCCTTAATACGGTGGCTTTAAAACAAGCTACTAGTTTATGTAACTGTGATTGCAGAAGTACTGTACTTAAGCTATTTTAAGACTGGTGACTACATCTTTGCTTAGCTATGTGAAACAGTGTCAAAGGTTGTAGTGTGCTCTGAGCTATCACAGAGTTTCCCCCTAGACTTTCTGGTGTGCTGTGGTTGATATTTCTGCTGAATTAAATATGGTAATTCATACACGTGGTTGGAAAAAAAGAAGTCTGGAAAAGTTAATCAAAATGACTTGGTGGGGGAAAAACAGTAAAGCAGATTAGTTTTCTAGATAAGCATAAGATCCATCTGCAAAACCACAACATTGCCAGAGTTCAAGGGGAACTGTGATGTGCTCCCCCAAGACACTGCTTGTGAGACGGCATTTCCTAAGAAGTGGAAAGTGCCAAGCTGTAAACAAGTGTAAATGTCAGAGGGACCCAAAGTGCTCAAGAAGAGCATTAGGGGAGGCACGGATCCACTCTGGCACTGCAGGAGCGATCCCAATGCTTCCAATTTCTCCCTTCCTTACCTTGTGCCCTCGGTAAAAGGCAATCTCTTCCACGTTGGCAATGATGCGTGAATGTATGAAGCGCAGATAGCCCTTCTTGTGAGCCTCCTCGGCCACCAGTTTGCCAAACTTGGGCGAGCAGGCTTTCAGCACGCGGGCCGTGGCATAGACAACGAGACCAGCCAGGACAGTGGGCCCGATGGGGTTGGCCCCCCGGGACCGTGCTGTGCGGATGAGGGTGTAGGAGGTGAGCACAACATCCAGGATGGGCTTGGTGAGGTTGGAGTAGAGATGTGCCACGGATTGCGAGAACATCATGATGTCCTCGGTGAGGGACTGGTCAGGGTTGGCTAGCCGCCCGTCCATGCTGATCACTTTGTAGTAAGTCTGGTTGGCAAAGTACGTCTCATAGGCGTGATCCACCAGGCGCGTGCGGAAGGCGAGGGCCAGCTTGCACTCCAGGTACCGTATGGTGCTGTTCACGAAAGTGGCTGGGATCGCGATCATCAGCCACTTGATTAATTTGAAGACAAAGCTCCTGGGCTTTTTCTCCACAATGCTCTTCACGATTTTTCCATCGAGGGCGGCCACATAGATGGAGAGGAAGGTCCTGGACACCAGAGCAAACGAATGGAGGCAGAGCAAGCCCAGCTCGGCACTCACCAGTTTCGGGAAGAACAGTCTGCGGAGTTCCAGCAGCTGCTTGAAGAATTCCGCGTCCACGGCCGGAGAGGCTCTGCCCCGGCTGCTGGTGCGGTGCGGCACCCCCTGGCCTCCCTCATCCTGCGCGCCGCCTCTGCCGCTCGCCCGCTTCACGCGCCCGCGGATGATGGGGTAGAGGATTTTGAGCCCGTACGCCGCAGCCAGGAGGCACGCAGCCCTCTTCGCGGCGCCCGCCCTGCTCCACTGCACCCGCCGGGCCGCCGCATGCAGCATGTGGGCCATCCTGCCCGCCGGGGCACCGCTACGCGCCGTTCCTAGAGCGGGTGGCTCATGCCCGCTGGGAAGGCCGGTCCCGCCGGGTCTTCATCAGGGCGCTGGGCCCGGTCTGCCGCCGGCCGCCTTGCCGTGACAGATGCCGAGTGAGCGCTGCCTCCCAGGGGTGATGGTGCCTTCAAAGCCCGGCGCGTTGCACAACGCAGCCCGGCGCGGCGCAGCCCGCCCCGCCGACCACCATTGGCTGCGCCGCGTGGGGCGGCACCGGCACCGGCAGCGGCAGCGGCCCGGCCGCTCAGCACCGCCGCCCCGGCCGCAACCGCTATAGCTCGGGGCGCGGTCGCAGCGGC